>SMSQ01018330.1:0-10144 GCA_019453375.1 Ctenoplectra terminalis
TTTCGCCACAATTACTACTTATTCCAATTATTATAACATTCTTTAATCGACAACAAAAATTCTACAATAATAGGCACTTAAAACAAGCATCGAAGATTTTTAGGTAAAAGCATCCCAAATTTTTCGAAGAAGCAATCCAGAAACTACTTGATTAATAAGAAAGAATCATAGAAAACAATGATCAATACAGTCACGATTAAAAATGAATGCAAATATTAATATCTTACGGTGAAAATTACTGTCAAGGAACGACATTATTTATGGGATAACTTAATACATTACTTATAACAATTAAAAACAGCTATCTCAAATCCAGACACCGTTCTTTCTACCCCAAAAACTGTTTAAACAAACTATAGCTTACACGAATCACAAAAAAAGCAAAAAAAAAGAAAAAAAAATTAGAATTCTTTTATCTCACATATAATTTGACAGTAGATTATTGCTCGAATAAAAAATTCATGAAAGCAACATTTATTCTTTTCGGGGGTGAAGAAGATACCTTGACGCTTTTTATAGGAGGGGAGGCCCACCACAGGGCCACAACCTCCCGCGCTCCCCGCGACAGAGGAGCTGATGGTGGCAAGGCAGGGAGCCCCCCGACCGCCACTTCCGCGGCGTTCCAAGTCACGGCGTCTGCACCCACCTCCGCCCCCGCCTCCACCGCCACCCCCGGCGGACAACACCACGACGGGTCCAGGGGTACGTTTACGTGCCCCTTCTCGTGCGGAGCCCCTTTTTCCTGAGGAGGGCCCCGCGATCTCCTGATGCCGTAGTCGCAGGCTTCTTCGAGCCCTGCAATCAATTTTTCCTCGTTCTGCCTTCGCTCCACTATTTTTCTATCCTTAACCCCTTGCACTACTTTCACGAGTCTGACTCGTGATGAAAGTTTTGTGCCAAACTTGAATATCACGAGTCTGACTCGCGATGAAAATTTTGTGCCAAACTTGAATATCAGGAGTCTGATTCGTGATGAAAATTTTGTGCCAAACTTGAATATCACGAGTCTGACTCGCGATGAAAATTTTGTGCCAAACTTGAATATCAGGAGTCTGATTCGTGATGAAAATTTTGTGCTAAACTTGAATATCACGAGTTTGATTCGCGATGAAAATTTTGTGCCAAACTTGAATATCACGAGTTTGATTCCTGATGAAAGTTTGGTGCCAAACTTGAATATCACGAGTTTGATTCGTGATGAAAATTTTGTGCCGAACTTGAATATTATAACTTTGACTCGCGATGAAAATTTTGTGCCAAACTTGAATACCACGAATTTGATTCGTGATGAAAATTTTGTGCCGAACTTGAATATCAGGAGTCTGACTCGTGATGAAAGTTCTGTGCCAAACTTGAATTTCATGAGTTTGACTCGTGATGAAAGTTCTGTGCCAAACTTGAATTTCATGAGTTTGATTCGTGATGAAAATTTTGTGCCAAACTTGAATATCAGAAGTCTGATTCGTGATGAAAATTTTGTGCCAAACTTGAATATCAGGAGTCTGACTCGCGATGAAAATTTTGTGCCAAACTTGAATATTATAACTTTGACTCGCGATGAAAATTTTGTGCCAAATTTGAATATCACGAGTTTGACTCGTGATGAAAGTTTTGTGGCAAACTTGAATATCACGAGTTAGACTCTAAAGTATTTTTTAAAACTTTTTGATC
The DNA here is from genome assembly GCA_019453375.1 of Ctenoplectra terminalis. Taxonomy (NCBI): domain Eukaryota; kingdom Metazoa; phylum Arthropoda; class Insecta; order Hymenoptera; family Apidae; genus Ctenoplectra; species Ctenoplectra terminalis. The sequence goes on from SMSQ01018330.1 coordinate 1,672, forward strand.
CAAATTCATTTGAATTTCCAAAGAGCTCCATCGCGTGAAGTAAATACGAGCCTTCCGCGACCATTCCGGCGGCCAAGTTAGGCACGGGTTTTTCAGAGTTTTGGCGTAGTGCAAGAGGTAAACCCTTTAACCGCGGAGCACTCTAGGTTTAACACTAAACCTACCAAAGCGGTCAAATGATCGTTTCGTAATTCCTTGTCCAAATTATATAGATCATTAACGGTACACTTTTGAATATGTTTTTGCGATTTTCCGTAAAATATATGGTCAAAGATTTGTTTCTCCAGCATTGTGTATTTTTCCAAGTATCTATTATTGTAATTTCTTTGACACACGCAGGTACAGTTTAATCGTCGGTAGGTTTAGCGTTAAACGTTCCGCGTTGACGGAATATTTTTTCGCGAACCGCGTATTCTATCGGTGTTCGATTGATTATCCAACAAGCAGCTAATTTTCTATTCTAATTCTTCAGTTGTACTGAATTAAATAATATCAGAGAAGTATCCTTGAGCATTTATTATTTACTTAATATATTATTATTTGCGATCCGAACTATTATCTGAACTGTTCAATCGTCAAACGCATATATGCGCCCATAATCCATACCGATAGTTTCCATTGGACGCATATGTGCGCCCATAGCAGTCAAAGGGTTAACGCGAGGTCTTGATAATTGAGGTATCGCGAGAAAAGAAAAACATTCGAAGATGAATGTGTTGTTTTTATGGCTACTAAATTCACAGCTGTTGACTCGCGATAGTGCTTTATCTTGTTACAATAACATGTTTCGGCGGTATAGCACGTTTGGACGTTTTTCTGACCGATTGGATACTTCTGCCGATACTTTGCTGGAAATTTAACCCCTTCGCTACGACGGTTCAGTCCGGTGTACCGGTGTCACTGAACTGGACCCTGCGCCCAAAGTGTACACACTGCGCGTGGGAAACAATATACTCATAATTTAGCCCTTTCGATACGAGCGCTCTGTCCGTCGTGCGCCGCTCCGAAAATGCACATAGCGCGTGGTCAGTCCTCTTCTGTACGAAAATTTTTCCTAAGCGTTAAATAAGAAATGTGCTTAACCCTCTATAGCCCGAATTTTGTCTGCTTATTGGGGAAAAAATTACGATTGATTACAGTTTTTCACTTTGATTTGAAAATGTTTAAACTAATAATTACTGTCGATGGATCGTGGTATCGCTACAGTAATACAGTAATAAAATTTAATAGTGCAGTGATAACTAAAGAAAATTAATTTTTTAAAATATAGATAAATTAGTTTGTAACTTTTAAGTCACACGGTTCCATAGAGGGTTAAATAAGAACTGTGCTTAATAAAACAATCTAGTAACCCCTTGAAGTACGATTTAATTTAAATTATTCTTCACCTGCATCCGATTTAATTTTTTTTCACACGTTGATATGAGAAGTGTTTGAAAATAAATCAAGTTGTCTTGTTGCAAAATAAAGAAATTAATGCAATTTAACCACAATACAAAGTAATTCGATTCTCGTGACAAATGGGACCCGTCGTTATTCCTTTCGTCCTGAAATTACGATGACGAGTTTCATTCGTCACTTGAGGTCAAGGTGTTAATGTTACTTTTAACTATATAATCACGTAAAATTAGACACTTCCTATCCAACCTAGTAACACGCGTACGAACGAAGATAAGTTCATCACAGCTGTGACTTTAATTTATCGATGTATTTTTTCCAACGGTGCGTCGGTATTAGTTGCCGCGTGTTCGAAATCGATCCATCGCTTACAATCGCACGATGTCAGCGAATTTTCTTGCTTTTCCATACCATACAGCCGGCAGCAGCGCACTTTCCGGCCGGATACACTCGCGTTCTTGAAATTCGCAGCGAATGGTCGGGAATTTACGAGGATTGCGATTTAAAACGGCGCTTTTCACGCATATCTCTTTTACACCCGTCGAGCTCGCGCGACAAATTGAGTTTCTATCGGACTGCTTCAAAACAGCTCTTCCTATTGAATTTTTGTTTTCATCGAGTGCTGATAACCGGCGTACTCTTCTCTGTTAATATAAAATATTCGGGAAGAAGCAGTGACTTAAAAGAGATACGTTCAACTCAAGATTTACAATTTCGGAAGCTGAATATATAAAATTGTTCTGTATTATAACTTCTTCGTGCAGTTTCATATTTAACATCTATGCAGTTGATGTAACAATAACTTCTAACTTTGTTTTCACGCGGTATTGTGTCGGGTTCTTTCCTTTATCTGCCCGCCATTTTGTGGTTATCTATCCGCCATTGTCTACTGACTAAGAGAAAAGACGAAAAAGAACAAAACCCACTGGAGCGCTCATAGGAGCATTTATACCTCTGTCTTTATGGCGTGGAACAAGTTGAACAATGATAACGAGCAATTTTTAAAAATTCCTGAAGAAATAGTAGCGCACTGAACCCCAGAGAGACACTGTTACCTAATTTTTTGTTATTTGTATTTCTTACGTAACCTTTTTCATATATTTCTTTAACTGTTTCAAAATGTATTAAAAATGAAATAAAAGAAATATTTGTTATATAGCAATAAAAATTCAGCACACAATAACGGAAAGATAACGCGAAAGACGCCTACATGGTTACAAAAAATGATAAAAATTGTAAATTTGTCGAAAAATGTAAATTGTTTTTTTTTTAAGGATATTTCTTACTAGAATTTCTTTTTTAACAGCTTCGTTTAACCCTTTGAGAACCAGATGATTGTTATCCCGACCGTTATCCATCTACAGATACATAATTTGAATAAAAACGCACTTTTAACACTAGAACTACCGAGATGGTAAAAATTACTGGTTTGCAATTTCTCATATAAATTCTATAAATTTATAACGATACATTTCTAAAAATGAATTGTGATTTTCTGTAACAATTTTGAATAAATATTTATTTCCCTTGCGTTTTATATTTTTTTCAAATAGTTATCGATTTTAATTTTTTGGTTGAAGTAGGTATACTTTGATCGTCGGTAGTTCTAGTGTTAAAATTATGTTGCACCGATTTTATAATAGAATCGGATCCAAATAAAACAATGATTTATGTTTTAAATCATTTAAAAGTTAACAAACTTATGAAAACTTTTCTTTGAAAAAAATAGACTAGTTTCAGAACCGTTGAAGTTAATTCATCCTTTATTCAATTTAGAAAATGCATCTTTAAATTTTATCTGATACCGTTTGATCGAGGTAGCAATTTATCGAGAATTAATTGGTGAAATTCGAAACCGATGCGCGGTGAATAAATATACTTTAATAATAAATGAAAAGAAGATAATTTGATTTAAAGTGAGATACGAGGTTCAAGGTAGCCAGTATGTAATTGCTTCAGTAAAAGGTAAACCGGTCCACTTTTAATTTTCCATTACGAACAGGATGACTTGCAGAGAAATTAGGGCACGGAGAAAATGGAATTTTTTGACATAGTTACGTGCTCACCCTTTCTCGCGTACAACCACGTTGTTTCCTCTTTTCAAAGATGGAGTATGTAAATTAACCCTATAAGGTATCCGGAACCCACGGTGCGTTAATGTATTAGGTACACATGCGTTAATTTTGATGGAAACGCGCGACGTTTCTTTCACACAGCACGCTATTCTTCCGATCCTTTTACGATTTAAGGCGATGCGGAGGGATCCTCAGAGTTGTCATAATGCGTGCACTCGATACTTATGGGTGGTTAGTACCTGAAACCAGCAAAAGGGAAGCATTTGTTAGTTTTGTAAGTGAATATAAATGTTGCTAATAAAATTATAGTGTAAACGGTGAAATAAGCAATATTATATAAAAATTTGCCAAAAATAAAATTATATATAGTAATTAATGAGCCCTGTATTTAGTACTTTGAAGATTATAAATTTTAAAAGGCTCCTCTTCTAAGATTTATATTTTTTAAATTGTGCCATTATGGAATTTTAATAAACAAATTTATTTAATAGAAAATGAGTCTTTCTTTGGCATCAATTTTTCTATAACTGTATTATTCTGCTATCGTATACAAATATATAAATGTTGCTAATAAAATTATAGTGTAAACGGCGAAATAAGCAATATTATAAAGAAATTTTCCAGAAACCAAATTATGTATAATAATTAATGAGGTCTGTATTTAGTATTTTGAAAAATATAAATTTTAAAAGGCCTTTCTCTTAAGATTTATGTTTTTTAAATTTTGCAATTATGGAATTTTAATAAAAAAATCTATTTAATAGAAAATGTGTCTTTCTTTGGCATCAACTTTGCCATAACTATATTATTCTGGAATAGTATATAATATAAAAACATAAAGGTTATAAATTTAAATAACGTATACAATAAAAATATACAATATAAATATTACTAATAAAATTATAACGTAAACGGTGAAATGAGCAATATTATACAAAAATCTACCAAAAACCAAATTATATAGAATAATCAATGTGGATAATAATCTACATTTATTATTTAAGAAAATATAAATTTAAAAAGTCCTCTCTTCTAGAATTTATATTTTTTCAATTTCACCACCGCCGAATTTAATAAAAAAAGTCTATTTAATAAAAAATGTGTCTTTCTTTGCCACCATAGAATTTTCACGCAAGCTTCGGCACAGAGTCAATTTTAACGCTGCGTTCACATTAATTCACAGAATACTCCACTGCACGGAAAATAATACACGCGAATCGTAAATTGTCTCGTTTGGTGGCCATTTCTCGCCTCATTGATCGTGCGGATTTCGTTTCAGCGATCGACGACTCCAACTGCGTATTCCTCACGCACACACACATAGTCTCAAACGTTTCCATGCATCTCGAATCAAAGTTCACACGCGTACACGTAACTGCGTATTGTTCGTATAAATATTATCAGAGATGAAATGTATTCAATTCCCTTTGTACAGGGGCGAAGCGTAATTTGCTATTATAAATGTAGAGTCGTTATCAGATGACCCTAAAATTCTATTTACCACCCTCGGAAATCCAAGACACCACAAGGTACATTTACATCCCACAAACGGATACCTGTGTTACCACGTCTTCCTACTTATCGCCCGCAAAGTGTACCAAATTTACAGTCATCCTACTTTAAAGCAGTATTTTGTGCATACAAGTTAATCTGAGGAAAGCTACGTATCCTTATCATTCTAGTTTATCTTGTTTCCTATTTTTCATAAGTGAAAAATATTACATTATTCGAAATAGGTTTGGATGAATTTATAATTTTTTTTTTCTGGCTACGCATTGGATAAAATAATATTTACAAAATAAATATAATCAAACATTATAAACATGTATTTTATTAACTCTTTGCGGCACAGGATTTCAGATAATAAAATAGTCCCATGTTGCATAGAAATTTTATTGCGTTTTAAATGAAACAAAATTGGCATACTTGTACTAATAAAGGAATCGTATAATGCAAAGACATAAATAAATAATAATAATTTAATTTAATTTGTTGCTATAGGGGCCGTATGGGTTCATGAATGGTACTTATTAACACTAAAACTACCGACGATTAAAGTACACATATTTGTACTAAAAAAATTGACGATAATAAATATTTGAAAAAATATGTAACGCATATAAAAATAAACCTTTAACCGTGTATTTTATGGAAAATCATGAAATATATTAAAAAATGCACGGTTAGAAATTTGTGAAATATTTATGTGAAATTAGGAACTTGTCATTTGACCGCTTTGGTAGGTTTAGTGTTAAAGCACATCCTTTTCTCTAAGTCGAGGTGGGACACTTTTAATCCCAACGTGCCCCAAAGAGTTAATACACAGTTGTTAAAACTGCATCAATAATTTGTTTTAATGTTGTCAGTGGTAGGAAAATGATATTGAAGAAATACTGTAAGCTTTGAGCGTTCAGTAGTAGATACCTGTTATAAATCAGACATGGCAATGTTTGGGCTTGTGCAGTATACTATAGCAGAATTGTACAGTTGTGCTGTTTATTTCATCTTTTATAATATTATTTTGTTAATCACATTTATATTATATATTTTTATTATATACGTTATTTTAATTTATAATATTTATGTATTTATACTATACTGTAGCAGAATAATATAGTTATGGCGTAGTTAATGCCAAAGAAAGACACATTTCTTATTAAATTCGATGGTGGAACAATTTAAAAAATATAAATCTTAAGAGAAAGGCCTTTTAAAATTTATATTTTTCAAAATACTAAATACAGACCTCATTAATTATTATATATAATTTGGTTTCTGGCAAATATTTTTATAATATTCCTTATTTCACCGTTTACACTATAATTTTTTTTAACAACATTTATATATTTGTATACGATAGCAGAATAATATAGTTATAGAAAAATTGATACCAAAGAAAGACACATTTCCTATTAAATAGATTTTTTTTTTTAATTGTATAATGACACAATTTCAAAAATACAAATCTTAGAAGAGAGGCTTATTAAAATTTATATTTCTTTAAAATACTAAACTCAGGTCTTACTAATTATTATATATAATTTGCGGCAAATTTAGTAAAAATAGAAACATAAAAGTTCGAATTTAATAAAAACAAAGTTGAAATATTTTTAAATTATGCCACTATTAATTACAAGTAGCGATATACAACTTAAAATTTCTATGTAAAATAGATTTTACGATTAATAAAGTATATTCGCAATAAAATAACCTGTGTCCACATTAACTCGTATAATAATATATTTTTTGTGTATTATTATACGCTAAACTGCTTTCTTTTTACCATATTAAATTCTTTCTACAATGTAATCTCTTTTTCATAATTTCTCATTTACCTTAATCAAATTAACTACGTAGCTGATGCGACGTTAACTCATAATAATAATAGAAAACAAAATTTATTAGGTTACTGCATAAATTCTGTCCTTTGATTTCTTAATATAAGAAATGTAATAATTTTGTATTTTTTAATAAACTTGTACGTGTTCTATATTATATATATTCTGTGAAGGGAATTCGTACAATTATCATCGTTCAAGTATTCGATAAACATTTGAAATTATTAAATGCAGACAGTGTAAGACGGTCTTCCTTTAATAACGAATTCGAAAACTTTTAAAGAGAAGGAACTGTTCAGTTTTAAATTGGATAAAAACCTGTTATAAATAACAGTGGGAGATGCATGGTTTAAATTGAGAATAATGCGTTTTCTGAAAATCCAGTTGTTTCAGTATGATTTATAGCGGACAGAATTTTTAGATAGACCATGATCGATATAGGAAGGTATTGATTGAATGATTCGAAGTTACTTGGTCGCACCTATTGTTTGATGTCCTTTTATTTTATTTTGTTTCCGTGGAAAACAGTGTATCGGTATGCTGTGTGATTCTCTGACGTTTTTTGAATTGACGTTTAATGGATTTCAGTGTATTTTATTACTATCAAATTAATTTGTGAATATCTAGTTAACTAATGTAATAAAGATACATTTAAATGCACAGATAAAAATATAATTATTACAAATATTGCAAAATTTTAGTTTTTACTCATTTTTGTTTATCTATAATATTATGCTATAATAATATATTTTACTATTATTTTTAGCTAATAGTAATATAATTAGTATAATAGTAATATGGCGTGACATTGACCACCTCTCTTGACACCAGAATTTAGTACTGATTGGACATAGCATGCCTCCCACCCTCTTGGCGATGACACGCCTAACAAGGGTGTCTAATATTTAAGGACTGTCAAGATTAGAACTAGGATAGAATAAGATGAGAATTGAACTGTGAATAAGATGAGAATTGAACTGTGAATATGATTAGAATTGAACTGTGAATAAGATGAGAATTGAACTGTGAATATGATTAGAATTGAACTGTGAACGGCATTAGAATTGAACTGCGAACTGCATGAGAATTGAATTGTGAACTGCATTAAGAACTGTATCTGAACGTGAACTGTACCAGGAACAACAAGTTAGAATTGTATTATCATTGAACAAGAACTGAACTAGAACTGTGAACTATTACATTGTGAACTTTGTCTTATCTGATACAAATATATTTATCTGTTTATTGTTATAAAACGTGTTGGCATCTTTGATGCTATATTATCGACTCCACGAACACTGTGGGAGTCAACAACCTGTAAATCTGACTTTATCGATGCTTTGAAAATTCAATACTTTATTTTCACGAAGAAATATTTATATAATGTAAGAGTCGCCAATACCTGCGACGGGACGGCGCCAGTGGATGAGCCTATTGAATGGTGGTGCGAATGGATTTATGGTTGCGAGTGAGACTGGCCCGGGTATGTTTGGAAAAGTGTGACCATGAACGAGTCTTGGGTGGTCGAAAGAGTGTCAGCGAAGAGTGTCTGGGTTATGTCTAGGGTATGTTTGGGACTGAGAAACTGGGCCGTGAGAACGAAGTCTGCGTGACTGCGCGATCGGAAGGAATGGATGCGAAGATTTTGGGTGCGAGTGAAAA
>SMSQ01018330.1:14497-29984 GCA_019453375.1 Ctenoplectra terminalis
AAAAAAAAAAAAAAAAAATAATGTATAAAATATCCAAATTATAATCGTTGGTTTAAATTATAATACCCGGTAGGTGAAATAATTTTCCACTTCTTTTACTATACTCTCAAAAATATGAACTTGCATAAAAATCAGCAGTCCAGTTACGACCCGACTCAATAGGTACGGTTTCAATTCCACAAAAGTTTTATAGATATCACACAACCATTGCTCAAGCTACAACTGTCAGAATCGCAATAACTTGAGCTTATTCCGAAGCTATCGCTCACTACACAAGCCTGTGGCCATAATTCTTGGCAACTTATTCGAACAACGGGAAAACTATTGAGTGAAAAGAACTGCGACGAGTTTGCAAGTCCAAGTATTTTTCACGAGTTATCAAGAATATCGCGAACAGCGGAGACAAGAGGAATACCTGGCAAGGAGAGAGAGATATATAAACCGTTCATGAATATTCCATCGAAGGGAATCCAGTGAGAAATACAAAAGCGACGAGTAACTGACGGCCAGGATGCATTTGTATCGATGCGTTGTAAAATTGATGACCATCAAATGAGTATTTAAATATTCCGCCACCACTTTTTCCTCATTATCTGTACACGCGTCACGTAAACATTACACAGTATAAATAGACAGAATGTAAAATCTGTCGATACCATTGGTGCACGTCAATGTGACAGACGTGGGGGCATCGATAAATTCATCAGAATTTTAACGTTCCAATAAATTGCTTGGAGCAATAATTAATCATCCACTGTTTCTTTCTAGTTTATTGTATCGATTGTCCGCCGTTTTATTTATTTTATTACGTAAATGGATATAGATTTCTGGTAACAAAGTTATTAAAACGTGTTTCGATATAATGGCATGTATCGCTGCAAACATTACTTCGAATTTATCTTTTCTGACAAAATCGGATCATCGATTGCGATGTTTACGGTTCGACCATTTTTATCTGATTTGTGTCTTTTCGGTGAAAAACAAGCAAACCTTGTGAAATTGTATATATATATGGTTAAATTGGAAGCTTTCTTGAAGCTTTTATCTAAAAGTTAGAATTGAGGAATTAAATAAGTAGATTAAAGGATCTTTAAAACATCTATTTTTTAATTAAAGTTTCTTTACTACCAATTTTAAAATAGAAATACTACACGTGGTAAACAAATTTTTTACCTAGTTTTTTGATTATGAATTATTATAAAATAATTATAATTACTCAAGAAGGGTTAAATAAGAATCAAATAAGAAATTAAAGAATCTTTACAACATCTATTTTTTAATCAAAGTTTCTTTACTACCAATTTTGAAATAAAAATACTACACATGGTAAAATAATTTTTCCTCTAATTTTCTAATTATGAACTGTTATGAAATAATTATAATTACTCAAGAAGGGTTAAATAAGAATCAAATAAGAAATTAAAGAATCTTTACAGCATCTATTTTTTAATCAAAGTTTCTTTACTACCAATTTTGAAATAAAAATACTACACGTGGTAAAATAATTTTTCCCCTAATTTTCTAATTATGAACTGTTATGAAATAATTATAATTACTCAAGAAGGGTTAAATAAGAATTAAATAAGAAATTAAAGAATCTTTAAAACATGTATTTTTTAATTAAAATTTCTTTACCACCAATTTTGAAAAATAGTAAACGTGGCAAACAAATTTTTTACCTAGTTTCCTAATTATGACCTATTATGAAATAATTATAATTACTCAATTAAAATTAGTAATTCTATAAAAATACTTTATTTGTTATGATTTAAACATTTCCGTTTAATTCAGTTACAGACAGGTGTTATATTCGCTTTAAAGATTTAATTAAAAATTTAATTAATTAAAAATTAAGTAATTTTCTGTTGAGAAGACTATAATAAAAATATTAATACATCGATGTATGGCTTTATATTCATAATTATATACTTTAAAAAGTAATATATGAAGTGATAATAATATCTTAATATATACTTTCATTAAATCAGAGATATTTTTTGTCGAAGAATTTGACAAAATTCACCGAATCCTATATCTCTCAGCTTCCACGTCATCCTGTTGGAAAGTGTAACAGACATCTGACAAAGGTTAGCCGCGGAATCAACATTTTTTCATTGATCTGTGCCAGCCTACGTGACTAAATTGCATTACCCGATCTGATTTCCAGTAATTAAGGCGCTCGTTAATAGTGAAGGTTTGACACGTAATTACTACAATGTCTTTAATAAGAAGAGAATATCTCTCAATTCTGGAATCATTTTCTTTCTTCGGTGTTTCTCATAAAACTACAATCATGTTAGGAGAATGACGCGACTATGAATCAAAGGAGCGAAACTTTTATAACTACATATAAACTGATTTCAACTCTTTCTGATGTTGTTGTACTACTCGTGACGTTTATTTGAATCATTCAAATAGTATACACTTTTAGTTGAATTATAATAGCGTTACTAATGATTTTATTTTCGTTGTATCGCTGTTAGTCTTAGAAATTTATTTAGTGCATTTTAAAACAATTTCGTCGATTTTTAACGCTCATCAAATCAAATTTTGGTAATTTTGTGGAAAGAAAATCATTAATTATACAATTGCAACGAAAAAATACACATATTAAATAACAGATTATAATAACAAAGTATAATTATTTTAGTATTAATTTTCTTACAATTAATAAATATAATTTATAGTCAATAATCACTTCTTAGTTCTTACTTCCGAGTTCTTGCTTCAATTCTAATTCTTCAAGTCCTGATTCTAATTCTCCTTAACACTAGATTCACGGAACCCGTCAATTTGACGCAGTTCAAATTTCGCGCTCAACTTTAACAATCATGCGTGAGAAAAATATAAACTCAAAATGAAATTTATATAGAAAAATTGACTAAATAAATTTCTGTTTATAGAAATCTATTAATTTGAAGTAAACCGAACTAATGATATTACAAAAAATTTATATTTCAATGTATGCATCAAAATGATCCAATTAATGCCCGTAAACCTAGTGTTAATAGTAAAAGTGACAGTTCTTAAGTACTAACCACCCTCGTTAGGCGTGTCGTCGCCAAGAGGGTGGGAGTCATGCTATGTCCAATAGTCAAAAATTCTGGTGTCAAGATAGGTGGTCAATGTCACGCCCTCAGAGTTCGTGCGTCAGTCCTAAGTCAGGTAGGTTCAGATGTGACGGTGTCAGAAGGTAGCAGCTGAAGTACACGTGCGTCAGTTCTTGGTAAAGATTAGGATACGGCACTTTGCTATCGAGCAGAAATCGACGAACATCGAAATATTGGCCAGTTTCTAGGTCGTAAACTAATAACACGCCAAATGTGAAAATGATCGTTCTCAAAAATAGCTAGTGTTCGTCCGTATCATAAATTAAGTCGTTAACTGTCCTTAACAGCTTAAAATAACTAATTAGATAACGACGCGACAAGTATCGGGTTTGGTCTTAATTTTTCATTAATTTACATACTGTTGCTACAGATTGGCTAAAGCGGCCAGATACTTATGGGCTGCGGTGCACATTCCATCGAACAGGCCGAACATGAAAAGCATAGAAAGTCGTTGCTCCGGCATAAAGATCGATCTTTACGGTTTCCCACACGTGGATCGATATTCTATATAGGGACTGTCCATCCCGACGGTGCGAGTACCAGCAACGTCTATACACGGCGAACGAAATATGTGATCGATCGTGACAGTCGTGCAAGGTTTATTCCTTTCCCCGAAAACCCATTCCTATCCTTTCGAAACCGGCTATCTCTTTATATTACCAGCTTCCACTCTGAATTTCACCGCACGACCATCACGATGGGCTACTTTTCTTTTCTCCCAATCTTCTTCCTGGAATTCTCGGATGGTTTCCAATGTAGGTTTTCCGATGGTGTTGTCGGCGATCGAGAAAACGATCAAAAAGGAGGGGAGAACGCAAAAAAAGACCGGAGACGATAAAGAAAATGGAAGACAATGAATTAGAGAATGTTGCGGCTGGAAAGAGGAAGATGTTGCATTACGAGCAGATCGTGCGGCCATCGGGCGAGCTAAATGTGAAATAAGTAAGAAACAATGGTGCTGGTACGTTTGAGAGCAATGGGCAGTTGTTTTCTTTTTTTAGAAATAATAAATGGATTGTAGATATTCGTAGGATTAAATAAATATGGAATCAATTTTCAATATCGTAGGAATGTTGAGTTGGTACAGGTAAAATGTGCTTCATTATAAAATATAACGAAGTCTTCAATATTATATTATATTCTAATATATTCTAATATTATATTCTCTCTATATTCTCGTCCCAACTCACTCTCTGACTCTCTATTCTCAACTCTCTATTCTCAACTGTCCATCCTCAACTGTCCCGAACACATATTTTCCCTCACTATATATTCCAACATTCTCTCTCTTTACATTCCTTAATCTCTCTCTCACTCTGTCTAGGCATTTCCCAAAAATCTTCGGTCCAAACTTCTGGCGCACCTTTATCGCACTGTCCCCAAATACTCTTCATTCTCACATCTATTGTACTATTTCAAACACTTCTCTTCCACACCTCTATCGCACTGTCCCCAAACACTCTTCTTCCACACCTCTATCGTACTGTCCCCAAACACTCTTCATTCTCACATCTATCATACTATTTCAAACACTTCTCTTCCACACCTCTATCGCACTGTCCCCAAACACTCTTCTTCCACACCTCTATCGTATTGTCCCCAAACACTCTTCATTCTCACATCTATCATACTATTTCAAACACTTCTCTTCCACACCTCTATCGCACTGTCCCCAAACACTCTTCTTCCACACCTCTATCGTACTGTCCCCAAACACTCTTCTTCCATACCTCTATCGCACTGTCCATAATACTCTTCATTATCATACCTACCGCTCTAGACTAGACCGCTCTAGACTGGCTCACGATTCCATTCCCACAATGTTGTGCTAAAAATTTTTCTGTCGAAACTGTTTTGAGAATTGTTGGAACGATAGATTTATAATTATTATTATAATGATTTATAATTAAAAGATAATCATTTTACTATAATTGGCAATCGTGCTTCGAATCCTTTGTTTATTAGCAATAAGTGTTTGGTCGTTGGTGTGTGTGAGATGCAATGGCACGCTGTAGCCGCGTACGATCGTCATTTTCATTTCATATTTAACCTACTTGAATCGCGACTTAAATTGCAGGGACTCTCACTTATCACCGAAGCCTGTACGATTTATCGTGTGTAATTTATCGGATCATTTATAACTCGTTCTGATTTAAATATTTAGTTAGGTGAGAAAAGAGTGTTCGGTATGAACAAGGTGTTAGGAAAGAGTGTTTGGGTTGAGTGACAGTGTCGGAAATAGATCAGGGTGTGAACGAAGAGTGATTCGGCCAAGTAAGGTGTGAATGAAGAGTGTTTGAGCCGAGTGACAATTTTTATCCGAGTGAGAATGCGTGCGCGATAAGACTAAACGTAGAGTGTGTGAATGCGTGTGTGAATCCGTGATTGAACGTAAGCCTGCGGATGACTGGATAAAAGCGAAGATAGGATGAAGAGAATGGCTTTTTGGCTGCCAGTATATCGAGGAGTGAGCATCGGATATTTTTTTTTTTTTAATTAACTTATTAATTACTACCGAAAAACAGTACCACTTAGTAATAGTGTAGCTCACAATATATATTAGTAAATATAAAATTCATAGTGCCAATATTTTTATTCATCGGTTGAGTAATAATGTGATATTATAATAATGTCTAACATTGTAAATCTAATAAATAAGAGCATATCAATTTATAATAATTTTATATAATTTTATACTTTACCGCTAACAAATTTGCATCACCGAAGCCAATTGATCACGTGTAGTTCATCAAATCATTTATAATTCGTTCCGATTTAAATATTTCCTATTCTCTATCAATACTAATGATAATATATATAAATAAATATATCATAGCGCAAATATTTTTATTCAATGGCATTGTATGATGTCGGTGGATTATTCCACGTTTGGTGATATAGAGAAAATATTACTAACAGAGTATTCCGCTTCGTGATGCAAATGGGTTAATATATTCAATTCAGAATAGCTTGTTTTTTTATTTGTATATATAATTATTTTATATTTTATTTTTTGTAATTATTATAATCTACGATTAAATAGTCTGTATCCAAGTGCCGATTATTAGTTTGCAAATCTTCAATCACAACCCAATAGTTTTGAACTAAATAAAAATAATTCCATGGTTTTACATATAATAATCTCTGATAACAATAGTATTTCACGAGATAAACAAAACTCAATTGTGTGTAATTACATGTATTTAATTACTCTTCTATAATCACGTAACGTTTGTGACGCATTTATCAAAGCTTTCACAGTATTTGCGAACGAACTTATTTTTGCATAATTGTGATCGCTTAAATCCGTATGTTAAATTAATTGTAAAATCGTTAGTAAACACAGTAAGTAGATAATTAGATTTTATGCATACGACACACTTGTAATTCAATGTTCCTGTTCTACGTTGCATTTATTTATGTTCACGGTCACGGATTTTAACGGAGTGTAATTCGCACGGGTAATTTTTAACAAATTATCCTTGTAATTACCAAATTACAAAGGTAAAACAGTTGAGAATAACAGCAATCTAGTTCGCGTTTCTAAATCATTATTCTTGCACTGGTACTGTTCAAATTCAAATAAAATGAATTATACTCGTTTTAATCTTAATTTTATTACAACAAATTGCCTTTCGCAAGGATTCGATGAAATTAGTGCAACATGTGGCGAGAGCAAATCTGGAACAATCGAGCTGTGACGCGGTTCGATTCAAACCGTACACAAAAGGAAACAATACTTACAGTATTCTTTGTTATATTTATCCTGGACAATTAACATAAAACGGTAACAACTTGGCAATATTGGCAAGCTTCGATTGCCAGTTATCGTTTAATTTAAGCTCAATTTTAAATAAATTTTATTTCAAAGTGTTGGAATATTTATTAAAATGGTAAAACAGTGTTTACCGTGGAAACTGTTTTATTCTTAATAAAATCGCAGGTGGAAAAATACACGTATCCTAGGAAATAGATTTTGTTGCGTAAAAATGATAAATGTAAAAATACTATTGTAATTGGAAAACTATAATGTTAAACACTTCGGTACGGCGCCTATCGGCCACGAAACGTTGCCCATAGCCGGCACTCGCCGTCCGCACGCTGCCTCGTTCATCGATAGATCTGTGACGAGATAAGCTTTGAAACACTGAAAGCTTGTTTTACATTACTTGTTTTACTAAATATAATAACTCCTATTTTACACATGTAAAAATGTCAGAGCGAAACTAAAATTATGCGAGCAAACACTCCGCAACTGCAGAGATAAGATAAAATTCCTGGCTGTCGACTATAGGCGACGCTCGGCTGTGTGGGGTCATCTGTGGCCGTCGACTATAGTCGACGCTCGTACCGAAGTGGTTAAAATGGTGCCGGTCTTCAACGTGGGAGTGCTGGCGGCTAAAACAGACTGACTAGTCCTTAGGAATCCTCGGGCTGGTCAGCAGAAAGTGCAATAAAGCACAGGTCAAAAAAGAGCTTGCAGCTGGTAGGTCTTATGCGTTGCGGGGGTATGCACATATTCTCGGTGAATCCCAACACAAAGGTATCACAATTTTTGAATTCTGTCGTCTTCTGATGTATAATAATGAATATTTTTTTTACAAAACGGAATCTTTACATTCACGAAGGTTTACAGGATAAATTTTATAGATTGTTACAGGATTATTTCGACGTTGTTTCTGCCGATTCTAAAACGCAAATCTGCTCTGGTCAAAATGTGTCACACTTTTGTACTGTGAAAAACTGTGTCGTATTCCGATGTGTAATAATAATGAGTATTTTGTTTACAAAACGAAATCTTGATATTCACGAAGGTTTACAGGATAAATTTTCTAGATTGTTACAGGATAGTTTGGACGTTGCTTGTGCCGATTCTAAAACGCAAGTCTGCTCTGGTCAAAATGTGTCTGTCTNTGTTTGGACGTTGCTTGTGCCGATTCTAGAACGCAAGTCTGCTCTGGTCAAAATGTGTCTGTCTTTTTATATTTACTGTATAGATGATTTTCTTTTTAGGTGGTGGGAATGAAGAAGGGTCCAGCAGTAATTTTCAGGTAAACGGCTGAGGCGTATGGTTTGGGTTTATGGGTATTAATAAATTATATTTACGGGATTAAATAGGAAGGGAAATTTTTAGAGACTGGGAATGACGGGTAACTATAAAACCAGCCCCTACCTTAGAGCAGTACCCAATAATTGTTTGGTATTAAAATATCGAAAATATAGAAAATAGTTGGAAAAATTTTTCATCCCTAAAAATACTCCCTTTATCCGATTTTGTCGAAAAGAGGATTTTTGAAAATACAATTTTCTGGTTTTCATACTACGGTTCACGCGATGGGATCGCTTCGATAAACTGTAAATACTCATTCCGGTAAGATTGGTTCAAATGATTATTGAACAGTTTTAAAAAAAATCCTGCCATACTTTATTCGAACACTTTTATCTCCTGTAGCTTTTAAGATTACAGGATGTTTTTTCTTCTTGAATAAAACAATCAATCTTTCGTAAATAAAAGTGATGCACGAGAATCAAACACATTCAACTTTTTATGTCCAATTGTTTGTTGAAATTAAAATATCAGCAGAATGCGTTTCTTGTTGTAAAAACCGAAAGCCTTCAACCCCGTTTATCGCAGATGAATATTTCGCTATCGCGTTTCAATTTAATAGATATTATTTTGCAACGTTAATAATAACGTGTAGAGTTTTAATATTCATCGGAGAGAAATAAACAAACATATAATGTTGAATAAAGGCAGTAGCGGAACACACACTGTTAAAAGTCAGTATTTGTTCATCATATACCGGGAGCAATTAAAGCAAACAACTTCTTTTTTTACTGTTATGGATTTTACGTCGCATCCACTGTTGGGTAATTTTATTCAGTTTAACTTTTCTTTTCGCATTGAGATGATTATTGTATAAAAAATACCTTAAATTATTTTAAAAATATCTAACTTTTCTTTGGATCTTGGATTATTTTTTACCCAATCGTGTTTTTCTTTCGTTAAAAAATTTCCGAATTTTACGAAAAATGTAAAAAAGCTATTATCAATATGCAGATTTTATTTTTTCAATTTTATTTTGATATTAAAACTACCAACGCGGTCAAATCACCGGTTTTGTAATTTCTCATATAAATTCTATACATTTTTAACGCTCCATTTTTGCATTTTTTCCGTGATTTTCTGTAAAATATATTGTTAAGCATTTGTTTCTCCTGAATTATGTATTTTTTCAAATAACTATTGCCGTGATTTCTTTGCTATATCTTCTTACCTATAAATAGGTAATTTTCGTGGTAAACACGCATTTGTATCAGAATTAGGAACTTTTTTTAGCGAAACAAGGGTGCGCTTAATCGGTTCTCGAAAAAGGGCCTCGAGTGCAAAGGGTTAAAATACTTCCACCGTACCCAACAATGATCTGTCTATTTCAGAAAACTACCTACGTGGTTAACAACGAAACATATTTCATCGATGAGATAAAAAATCGTCCATTTTCTTCCACATTTCGCGATCTCTAAATAAACCAGTGCCAGTTTTGTATGCCGTTTCCTCGACTGGTGGGAATCCGTTATTACGGAAATTGAGCGAGAGACGCTACCAGCCGGCATAACTTATTCACTTCGCAATCGTATCACGGTATCGCTTCGCGTATCGTCGTGACTCATGTTCTCACTGTAAATCTGGCTTTAAAGTTCCAAGATTTATGAACGCGCCGCGAACGAACTCGACCCTGGACGAGACCAGGGAGTGAACTTGTCTTCTGAGGAGGTCGGCCAACGAAGACATGCCCGCCACCTCCAACAAATCTTCCAGCCTGGTGGCAGCCTCTGCAGGAATGTCTCACTATTGGATAGACCGTTCCACGGCGACGTGGCTGCGGCCTATAATTTTCAGCGGTACGTTGAAGAAGACAGAGATATCGCGCACGTGGACCTTAGACATTTGGCCTAACGATTTACATAACAGATACTTTACATGCACGTAACTATATCGTGCACCATTTCATCCTACCGAAGCTGACCGATTTACCGCGCATAAATTAGCCCACCTCTAACGACACAACGGAATCGTCTCGAGTATACATATGCACGCTGCGGCTGGTTGGTTCCCGCTCAACACCGCATCACCCTCGTCAGCGGACAATTGGGTTTACTCGCGAAGAATCCTAGGGGAGCGGCAAGGATTCGAGAGCCTTCGGACGCCCCCTCTCTATTATCCTTCGTGCACACCTTCATTTCGTATCTATGCATTATTTATCTTGGAACGCACGAAATTCGACCGGCCACTCTATTAGAAGGAGCCACGTAATGCAATTTCCAGTTAATTCGTGCGTTTCTAGCTAATGCATTTCAGAATAATACAGTGCAACGGGATTATTGTATGACCGGTATGGATTCGATTTTCTGATACGAGAGAAACAGGGAAACCGGGCTACCGCAGAATTAATTCTGCTTTGTGTCTATGGAGGTGAACGTATTTTTTTATCTTGGATAAGGAAGGAGAAACGTTAGATTTGGTATTGTACGGGTATTACTGCGTTGCGTTATAGGAGAGATCGAGTCATTTAACACTAGAATTACCGGCGATTAAAGTAGATTTATTTGTATCAAAGAAATTTAAATGATAGGTATTTGAAAATGTATCTATAGTAAGGGTAACGATTTTTTGTACATATTTTTTAATAAAAGTCGTAGAAAATCCCCAAAAGTACATTATTGTAAATTTATAAAATTTGTATGAGAAATTATGAACCAGTCATTTTGACCGGTTTGGTAGTTCTAGTGTTAATAGTGGTACTACTGAAGTAGTTAAAATAACTGGTAAGTATTTTGTTATAGAAATTTTAAAAATTTAGAATAGTGCATTTTGGGGGTTTTCTGTGATTTTTTGTAAAAAATATGCACAATGAATTGTTACTCTTATGATAAGTATTGTTTTTAAATTTCTATTATTTTGATTTTTTGTAAAAAATATGCACAAAGAATTGTTACCCTTGTTATAGGTATTTTTTTTCAAATACCTAATTATTTTAATTTTTTATAAAAAATATGCAAAAAGAATTGTTACCCTTTTTATAGGAACTTTTGCAAATACCTATCATTTTGATTTTTTTTTGTTACAAATAAATCTTCTTTAATCGCTGGTAGTTATAGTGTTAATGATATCTAAAATATTTTCTAGTTCAGATTCGTAAATATTTTTGGTAGAAAATTTTGTACTCTTGCTAAATGAACATACATGTTTTTTCGAGTAATTGTATCATTTATAATTAGGGTAAGTCCAGGATAATTCGACCATTTTTTTTTAAATAAGCCATTGCATTGTTGGTAAAAATATTTATTTGACTTTTTAATAAAAAAATATTAAAATTCCACCTTTATTATAGGTGAGATCGGCCACGAAAAATACCAAGAAATGTAGCTTATACAAAATATAATACAAGAGAAAATTAGTTAATACTTCGCTTTTTCTCAAATTTTCCGTATAAATTATAAATGTTCTCATGCTTAGAGCATCCATCACGAAACCAACATCTGCACTTTACACGTTTAACCCAATCCTCGCTTGCGGAGGGTACGAAATAGCTTTTCCTGGTATTCCTTTCTAATTTTCATACAACTTTAAATATAACTTACAACATATATACGATTTTGCAACAATTGTCGTTTAACCGCATTACTTAATCGTTTCCCTTACAATCACGAGTGACACGCAATATAAAAACGCTACGTTGAAAAAAAAAAGAAAAGAAGAGAGAAAAAAAAAAAAAAATAAGGAGACTTTCCAGCTAACCCAATATTACCTGGAACCTGGTAAATGGGAACAATGTGCAGGATAAACGAGGAGAATATTGGTCAACATGAATACCTCGTTTAAACAAGAATAAAGTGGCCTGTCAATGTTAATAAGGTCACCGGACAGGATGCAAATACAGAGAGCGTTCGCTCTAGTCAGTAGCGTGAAAGGGTTTAACGATTCACATAAACGGCACCAGCTATCCTACAGTCGAGTTAAATTCTACTTCTACTTGCCCTTTGGAGTTAACGTGCAGCTCTATATTTTAATTTCCCACGTTTCATCGCACCTCCGTTTGACGCATCCTCGTGTAAATAGGTTGAAACGTGTTGTTTCGTGCTAAAACTAAATTTAATAGGAATTTATCAACGCAGATACGTTACTGATTATATAAATATACGAAGGTTTAAGCAAAGTCTCGACAGGTTTTGGAAATAGTCTTGTTAAATGTGAACCAACTCGGATGAAACGTCGAAAGTGAATCAGACCGAAAAGGATTGAATTTTATCTTATTTTACTTATTCCACCAAGCACAACACAACGAACTAATTTAATTTAATCGAATACGTTTAATTGTTTTTATTACCATTATTTCGCTGCAATCGTGTGAACTGCACGGTTGTTTTATACACAGATGCACCGTTACGTTACCCTATTCCCAGCTATTTCATGCAGTAATGCTTAAATGTAAATGGAACTAAACTGAGCGAGAAAGCAAGCGAAGCTCCAATTTTTTTTCCGTTTTTTTTTTACAATGCATGTCGCTCGGTGACTCTTAATTTTTAAAACGCAGCTAATGGAAATGAAAATTAAAGCGTGAAGAGTGCAACCTACACATTCGCGTTATCGGTTCGCACGTAGTGTGTTATTTTAGCACGAAAATGTTTATTTAATTACGTATATACATTTTTCAACACTGTTATTTGGGCTTTAATGTTTCATAAAATAAAACTGGAAGGATTAAGCTTTTGTCTTACGATTACCAATCGCACTCATCAAGCAGATTATGGTCCAAATATAATAAAGACACATTATATGTGGGATAAAGTTGAATTTTAATTTTAAATGTAATTTCATAATATTTATAAGATTGATAATATTATAAAATAATATTGGTAATATCGATATTATTGTTAATATTGATAATACTGATAATATTTATAATATTATAAAATAATATTGGTAATATCGATATTATTGTTAATATTGATAATACTGATAATATTGATAATATTATAAAATAATATTGGTAATATCGATATTATTGTTAATATTGATAATACTGATAATATTGATAATATTATAAAATAATATTAGTAATATTGATATTATTGCTAATATTGCTAATATTGATAATACTGATAATATTAATAATATTGATAATATTATAAAATAATGTTAATCACATATCTGAATTTATAATATTGAGAATTAGTAAATACAAATTATACATAACATGTAAATATGTTATATTTGACACGGTATTAACCCTCTATAGCCCGAATTTTGTTTGCTTATTGGAGAAAAAATGACGACTACTTACAGTTTTTCATTTGAACTTGAAAATTTTTAAACTAATAATTGCTATTGATGGATCATGGTGTCGCTACGGTAATACAATAATCAAATTTAATAGAACAGCGATACGTAGATAAAACAAATTTTTTAAAATATAGATACATCAGTTTGTAATTTTTAAGTCACACGGTCCCATAGAGGGTTAAAATAATAAATTGCTATTGCAGACAACTATGGAAAAAAAAAAAATACTTGAAAAATAGCAAGGCAATGAATTAAAAACTTATTTTCTACAGCACGCTTGATACTATAATATTTTAATGATTTATGGCATTTTTATCTTGCATGTGGAAATTAACACTCGTAGGAATTAACAGTCCATTGGGTTTTTATTGTGTAAAAATTGCATTAGCTGTGAAACTAATCGTCCTATATAATCAAACCCTATCGAACAGCGTAACAATAAGGCTGTGCTCTAGACAATAATTGGTGTTTGTATTGGTATTGGAAAGCTAATACTGCGGTTCGACTGTTGTACACAAAACGAAATTGCGATGTTGACCCCTTTCGTGGTAAACCGAACGTCCTCAAATAGTGAAAAATATTTATTTGATTTTTAATGACTCCTCTATTTTTTCTTTTTTTTTTTTTTTCGGAGTTATTGTAACGAAGTAAACATTTTTATAGTTACAAAAGTATACTTCGTAAATATTAAAATGTTATTAAGCAATTGTATCTAGTATAGTAATAAACAGTTCAGTAATGTTCCTATTTACAAATTATCTTATATTAATATTATTATTCAAATTTAAAATTACTCAAAAAATTTTAATATATGAGAAACAGTATGAAGCAAAAGTTGCATAGTTTTGAGGAAACATATGCTACAATATTGTTCATACATAAAGTTTTAAAGGTCACGATGGTTTTTTTTTTAAATATAATGCCCCATATTTCTTTACAAAAATTGAAAGACGATTAAAAATCTGTAAGAAAACGTTGGACAACCGTGTTATACATTATCGACATGTGCCTATACATGTGAGGATTGTGGGTGTGTGCGCGACGCACGTTTGTGCGTTTCTCATTTGTTTCAGAGATGGGTGATTTGTGCAGTCTCCTTTGTGCCACCAAAAGAAACGCGCGCATATACTTTGTACATTTTACATAATATAATTAAGTGTGATAATATATATACGATTTATTATCCCGAATCTTCTGTCAAAATCGAATAAATAATTATTAAGATGTAACAGGTCTAAAATGAATAGTAACTGAAGTATCTTTACAATGAAAGTTGAATGGTTGACCTATACTACTGATACAAGCATCTAATCGCACTACAAACGATACGATACACATTTTCCGTCATACTTTTAAACATTTTTGCACGAGCACCAATGATACATGTACTGTTTCATATCTTCAGAAATCGTCGATGGTTCACCGTAAATTCTGGTTTGCAACGGCATCAGATCTTGATTATAGATTAGATTTAAAACAAAATAAAAATTCTGCTCTAAATATCTCAATAAATATTTACTTCAGACCTACCATGCATTAACCCATTTGCATCGCGAAGCGGAATATTCCGCGAGTAATATCTTCTCTGTGTCACCTAACGCGAAATAATCCGTCGACAGCGACATCGTATCATACCGTTGAATAAAAATATTTGCACTAAGAATTTTATATTTATTAATATATATTATCCTTTGTACTCCGATATGTCGTTACAATCAGTTAATATTAATCAAGAATATGAAATATTTAAATCGGGACGAGTTATAAATGATCTGATGAATTATACACGATCGATCCTGTAAGCTTCTGTGACAAGTGAGAGTTCCTGCAATTTAAGTCGTGATGCTGTTGGATTATTGCCAATATTAGTTGTTTCGAGCGTACAAAAGATTGTTGATCAACCTCCTGTACGTGTGCAACCGTAAATCTCACGAACTTACTGGCGTTGCACCTCCAATGTTAAATTAATGACAATGGAGTCTACTTGTTTGCGACGAGGAAGAATTCAATTCACTCAATAATCAAACTTAAC
>SMSQ01018332.1:0-18334 GCA_019453375.1 Ctenoplectra terminalis
ATTTTCTTTTAGCATTTCTCGAGAAATACATAATTTATTAGATTCCTGGAGAGCAGTAAACAATTAATAATTTTTCAAGGAATTCTACAGACACTGTTCTCTGGACGTTTCAATTTAACTGCATATGTTCCATGGTTTTAAACTATTTTATTATAAAGAAAAAAACAATTCCATTATTCCATTAAAATAATTTCCAACACTTTCATAATTTCTATACACTTGTGTTAATTACAAGAATAAAAATTACAAAGAATTTTAGGTTGATTTAATAATTCTTTGTTTAATATAATAATTGTGTGCGCAGGATTCAACTTATTTTTGTGGACAGAAGAGGACTGCTTGCTTAACCATGGATGGACAGGATAAATGTTGACTAAAAAGTATAGCTTACAGAGCTATTGGAAATACAATTTTTATTTAAAGAAGAAATTATAATTTGTTTGAACAAAATTTGAAAAGAAATACGTATATTTATATTGTAAATTATATAACTGGCAATTGTAAAATGTACTGTACACGGGTTAATAAGAATATTGCAAATCTTACAGCACTAGTTAAATAAATTATATATATATAGAATGTGTAATATAATGTGTTCGTATTAATTAACCCTCTATAGGCCGAATTTTGTGTGCTTATTGGAGAAAAAATTACGATTGATTACAGTTTTTCACTTTTATTTGAAAATGTTTAAATTAATAATTACCGTAGATGGATCATGGTGTCACCACAGTAATATAGTAATCAAATTTAATAGTGCAGTAATAACTAAAGAAAATTAATTTTTTAAAATTAAAATTAACGCTAATCTAACTTACCTAATTAATACCGCGAATTCTGTAAAATTCTAATAAATTAACCCTCTATTTGTTAGAGAGTTTTAAGGAGACTATTAATTCATTTTTTAAAATAAAAATTAATTTTAATTATTTTTTTCTTAATATTTGTAATATTTCTTTTTTTTTTGTTCTATTCGAGAATTTTTTTTTTCTTGCAATTAACGAGAGATTTCTTTTTTTTTCTTTTTAAAATATAGATACATCAGTTTGTAATTTTTAAGTCACACGGTTCCATAGAGGGTTAATTTATTAGAATGTTACAGAATTCGCGGTATTAATTAGGTAAGCTAGATTAGCGTTTGCGAAAAAAATTTCAAAATTGAACTATTGTTGTACCTTGTACACTATTAAATATTTCCAAGAAACGCGCATTTAAAAATAATTAAACATCTAGTCATTTAATGACCCGTCCAGCGATCCTAGAATGACCACTCCGAGTCCTTCAACGATAAGTGTTTGTAAAAGAACATTAATAATAAAATTTTCTGCCGGAGAGACTCGAAAGATTAAATTAGTTTATGTTGGAGTGTTAGAAAATTAATAAGTATGAATTTTTAATTTTTCTTTAAACGTAACTTCAGAATATTCTTTTAGAAAATATGATACTAAATATTGTAAAGATGAATATGTTTTAAACCGTACATAAGTCTACCGTATTAATTAATCTTCGTATGGATTAATTTGTTAATCCTACAGAAAGAGATAGCGCGATGATATTGCATTAATCTGTTGGTGAAAAGAAAAAAAAAAAATAAAATAAAAGAAAATTCCCTGAAACCGTGCACAACATGTATCAAATTAATCAGAAGCGGAATTTTTAACGTTATCTGGAACATCATCTTTATCGAAGATTATAACGTTATCGAGTGTTTTTGAAATCGTAAATGTATCTTGGATTTACGAATCGTTGAACTTATAATGAAAGTCTCAATTAATGCTATTTGTTGCGATAAGAATATCTTTTCAACTGATTCGATCTTATCTCGGTTTTCTAACACTTTTAAAGACAATTTCATACTTTTATAGATCGATTTTTCAATCGGAATTTCAATCGAACACAATGAACAAGTTTGGAGAGAGATTTGGTATCGCTCACGTGGATGAGATACAATATATATATAAAATTGGAAGATCGGCGAGTAGGTTTAGTTAAGAATCGGCAGCATGCGTGTCCTTCTTGTGATTGCAACAATTTTTGTTGCGGCCGTCTTGGCCGTCGACAAGGAAATCTTGCCTCCCTTAAAGGGGTACGTTCTGTTTTTATGCCTTTTGATTTTATTTTCCGATTACTTGCAGTACGTTTCACTTTTATTTCCTAGTCACTTGGGATGATATGTTTTATTTTTTATTCTCTAATTGTTTGCTATAATATGTGTCATTTTTATCTGTTGATTACTCAGAGTAATATGTTTTATTTTTATAAAATTTTTATAAAATTTATTTTTGTCTTCTAATTTTATTTGCTAATTATTTCCAATACAATAATAGCATATTTCGCTTTCATATCATTTATTTCTATTTTCTAAGTACTCGTAATAATATAATTAATTTTTATTTTCTAAGTACTCCTAATAATATAATTTATTTTTGTTTCCTAAATACTTGTAATAATATAATTTATTTTTATTTTCTAAGTGCTTGTAACAATATGATTTATTTTTCAATTACTTGGAGTAGTTTTCGCTTTTATTTTCAACGTACAATAATATATCAGGCTGTAATATATTAAGTTTCAAAATTTGAATTTAACAAAACAGTGTCCGATGAAGAAATTCTAAATTTATAGGATGCAAGGTCTTTCCATTTCCTACGAAACGCCAGAACAATTTTTATTACTCAAAAATTACGTCGACACACCTGGATTCGATTTCGTAAAAACCACCGACGATCTGGTCGACGTTCTAGTGACAGCGGACAAATTGCCAGAATTTAAACAACTCCTCCAGGAAAACGGTATGAATTACACAGTCACGATCGATGATGTCGAGGAAAAGGTCACCGAAGAATACATCACGCAACAAGTCGAGCGCAGACTTCGAGCGAGAACCATGGACTTCGGTAACTTCAGAGGATTGTCTTTCACTTACTATCCTAATTACAACGAGGTAAGTAAAACGCACAATTCAAAGCGATATAAACATAATCTGTTAAAAAACGAATAGTCGAAAAATGGGAAAAAAAATTTGAAACTTTGCTCGTTTGTATAGAATCTCGAACTAAGTACCACTCTTTTTTTTATCTCCTGATATTCGGTTTTTCCAGTGTGTTTTCCTATTCTCCTATATATCTTGAGAACTGTAACAGATATCAACAAATTTTTAGATTGAGAATTTAATGGTTAAACGCACGATTCAAAGTAATATAAACATAATCTGTTAAAAAACGAATAGCCAAAAATTAAAAAAAAATTTGAAACTTTGCTAGTTTGTATAGGACGATATTTTTTTTTATCTGTTGATATTCGGTTTTTCCGGTGTGTTTTCCTATTTTCCTATGTATCTTGAAAACTATAACGGATATTAACAAATTTTTAGATTGAGAATTTAATTGTTACCTATGTATTTCACCAAAATTTTCAGAAAAGGGTGCTAGGGGCTCGTTTTCGTTTAAACACTAAATGTTTAACAATTACAAAGTTTTCTAGGCCAGAAGAAGCCATTAAATTCTCAATTTAAAAATTCCTTGATATCTATTATAGTTTTCAAGACATATAGAAAAATAGGAAACACCGGAAACTTTAACCTTTTGCGGTCGGTGTCCCCGTAGCGGGGACATTTCTAAATCGTCGTAGAAGTCAATGACCCCGCAGCGGGAACCTTGGAAAATCGCAAAAATGACAAAACACTATCGTCCCCTGTGCCTCGTGATTCAAATGTTTCGGTCGATTTTGTGTTTTAATATTGTGGCGCGCCAAGCGTGGCTGTGTGTGTGTGTGTGCGTGTGTATGCATGCGTGTATGTGTTTGAAAACAAACGCCGATAGCCTTTTTACGCAGGGCGAGAGTTCGCCAATAGACACGGAAGAGAACGCGCCGTACCATTATCTTTGTATATTATTTCCAAATAAACCTTTTATTATATATTATACCACAATATCCATATATTGACTTTAAATCCTGTACGGAAAAGTGCGAAACGATAGATTTGCTCCGACTTACTGGTACTCCCAAAAGCGAAATCTGCCGATCGCAAAGGGTCAAGGGCTGTTTTCACGCTGAAAAACCGAATATCAGTAAATAAAAAAGTAAATAAAAAAAAAATAGCGTGATACTTAGCGTTCGAAGTCCTCTAAAAACCAGCAAAGTTTCAAATTTTTTCAATCTTCGGGTCACCGAACGTCCCGAGTAAAAACAAGTAATAAAATAAGTGATAAAATAAAATTAATAAGCGATCGAAGATGAGCAAATAAACGCTTGCAATCATCGCTGCTTCATCGCAAGCTGTATCCGTATCTCCAATCGTAAATCGTTCTAATAAAACGACGATGTGTTCCATATAAACTATGCGAAAGCAATTTTTGTTTCTGTTGTTCGATATTCGTTCCGAATAAACTCCGGTTAGTAGTTCGAGTGTTAAATATCATGTGTAACAAATTGAACAACTCTTTCATCGAGCAAATTATCAACCTTGCCGAGCAATAAGTAACACGATTAATTATTCCGACTGTTCGCAGGTGAACGAGTACCTCAACTATGTAACGAGGACCTACGGTGACGTGGCATCGTTAATTAACATAGGTAATACCTACGAGGGAAGACCGATGAAAGTTTTAAAGCTGTCGACCGGTGGCAGAAATAAGCCGGCTATTTTCATTGACGCCGGAATTCATGCCAGAGAATGGATCGCCCCAGTGACAGCCCTTTATATAGTAGACCAGATGCTGGTGAATCACAAAAATCTACTGAATCAGGTTGACTGGTACATTCTGCCGGTTTTGAACCCCGATGGTTACGAATTTACGCACTCTAAATCCGCGGTAACTATCTTTGATGGATCAATTTAATAATATCGTCGATCACAAAAATATTGGGCCGTTGTAAATTCTATTTTAAATTTCTAAATGTCTTCCATAGTTTTTAGTTTTTTTTTTTTTTTTGGTAAAAGGGTGGACTAATAAAAATTGCCACAATGAAAAGAATTTTTTGAATAAGTTATTTAACATAAAAAAGGTTCTCAAGATGTCAATTTTCTTCTTAAGCTGGCAATTTTTATTAATCCACAATATTTGTCAGAATAAAAGCAATAAATTCTACTTTAAATTTCTAATAAATTCTACATTAATTCTGCTTCTTGGAAACAGGATTTTATTTCGTGAAATACTTTGCTTTGTTTGAAAAGCGTTGTGCATAAATTAAATTGTTAAATGTTCGTCAAAATAGATTCTTAGTTAAAAAATAGATTCTTTATTTGCAGTAATTGTACTAAAAATGTACTAAAAATTTACTTAACGCTAGAATTATTAACTCTCTATAGCCCGAATTTTGTCTGCTTATCGGAGAAAAGGTTACGATTGCTTACAGTTTTTAATAAATTTAATAGAACAGTGATAACTAGTTAAAACAAACTTTTTGAAATATAGATACATTAGTTTCGTAACTTTTAAGTCACACAGAGCCTTAGAGGGTTAAAACGATCGAATAACAGGTTCGCGATTTTTCACAGAAGCTTTATTAATTTTTATCGGAGCATTTTAAAATACTTTTTGCGATTTTCTGTAGAATTTATAACTAAAGATTTGTTTCTCTTAGCATTTTTGTATTTTTTAATATTTATTATTACGATTTCTTTGGATTATTGCGTTGATGTATAAAATGGCTAAATATTTCTGTGATTTAATCGTATATTTTATGTACAGCTCTGAACAATTTATTCTTCTTTTTCTGTAACGTATCTTAGAATCGATTATGGAGAAAAACGAGGTCGAATCAAGGATCGAGATGCTTGGGTGTCGACGGAAACCGAAATTACGACATGGAGTGGATGAGTATGTTCTCCGTACAATACAATCGTGTAGATATATCTGAGACAGACATCTCATTAAAAATCGTGTCGAACGACGAGAAAGATCGCGATCGATCATAATTGAATTAGCTGACGTGTCGATCGATTAAAAGTTTGCTCGATCAATTGAACGTTCATCTCATTTTTATCGAGTGACAATTTCGATAAAACCGATCAATTAGTATTTCCAACCACGATAGACTAATAGTCAGATATAATTTAATCTATCGCAAACATTGATGATACGTCGAGTGATCGGTGCGGAGAAAGTGAGATAAAAAAAATCACAATATTTATATTGCGAAAGAAAACATTTTGTAGAAACGTTATTATGAATTTATTTGTGTTATACGAATAATTGGATATTTAAAAATTTATCGAACTTAGGAAATATGTGTCTTAAAGATCTGAATCTCTCAAAACAATTTTTTTTTTTTTTATCCAAACACTTTTTAGGCTTACAAAATGTATAATAGTAGCTTTGTCACGGCTCTTGGGTTATTCCCGAGCCAATCTAATTTTTCTTTCGTTAAACAATTNCATTTTAGGCTTACAAAATGTATAATAGTAGCTTTGTCACGGCTCTTGGGTTATTCCCGAGCCAATCTAATTTTTCTTTAGTTAAACAATTTTTTTTTTTTTTACCCAAACACATTTTAGGCTTACAAAATGTATAATAGTAGCTTTGTCACGGCTCTTGGGTTATTCCCGAGCCAATCTAATTTTTCTTTCGTTAAACAATTTTTTTTTTTTATCTAAAAATATTTTAGACTTACAAAATGTATAATAGTAGCTCTGTCACGACTCAATCTAATTTTTCTTTCGTTAAACAATTTTTTAATCTTCAGAAAAATATAAAACAGCTATCGTCGATACGCAAATTTCCTTTCTTTAATTTTATGTTAAAGCACACATTTTTATAACAATTGAGAATTTTTTTTACCCAAACGAGAGCACACTTAGCTCGAAAAGAATTTGAGAACAATAGCATTTAGGTTAACGAATCAGATGCAAAAATTAGATACACCGAAATCATAGTATTTATGTAAAAGAAAGTTTCATTTTGGGTCAAATAGATCCGTGGTGGATATCACGTTCAATCCTCCGCAACAAAATTCGGAATCCAGTTATTAGACCTTTAATTCACCTGCAATCAGCGTTTCAACTATATTTCTATCGTCAAAAATAAAAAAAGAAATTTTCATTCAACTCGTTTAATACCATAAAATGTATATTTAACTATTTATTTGTATCAGCACTCGACGCATTTTAATATCCGATGTTAACTTTGCTAAAAGCACTTCTGTCTCCTTAACTTAAAAAAAAAAAAAAAACTCGCAGGAATAATTTCGAGAGCCGTTTCAACCCTAATTTTTCTCATTTGATGAACTTCAACCAAATAAATTCGCGAAATGCGTGGAACAGAGGCCACGCCGGAGTTTCGAGTCTCTAAATTGAGATACCTCTAATTCGTCCTGCCATTTGAAAGTTGCCTGCGCCACGGAAAATTCGCGGCAGCACTTTCTCGTATTAAACTTCTCGCGAGCAAATTCGACGGGTGTTCTAAAAATTTTTATCAGATTACCCACAACCTGACGTTCGTTCTTTCGTACAGAATTGGTCATTCTTTTGTCTGTCTTTTATTACAGCGAACAACAGGTGTCTTTTAACCCTCTATGACGCCGTGTGACTTCGGAGTTACATACTCGTGTGTTTATATTTAAAAAAATTTATTTCATTTAGTTATCGCTGTACTATTCAATTTTGTTACTATATTAGTGCAATGATACCACGGTCCATCTATAGCAATTATTATTTGAAACATTTCGCGATCAAAGTAAAATACTGTAATCAATTTTTAAATTGGTTGTGATATCCGAAATTTGATTGAACACATTTTATAAGTGTAGTCAGATTATCATATTTTAATCGTTATATATTAGGTTGTCCCAAAAATTTCTTTCGTTTTATTAATAAGCAATGGATTCATAATTTCTCTATGGCGCCGTGTGACTTCGGAGTTACATACTCGTGTGTTTATATTTAAAAAAATTTATTTCATTTAGTTATCGCTGTACTATTCAATTTTGTTACTATATTAGTGCAATGATACCACGGTCCATCTATAGCAATTATTATTTAAAACATTTCGCGATCAAAGTAAAATACTGTAATCAATCGTAGCTCCTTTCTCTGATAAACAAAATTCGGACTGTAGAGGGTTAAGTGATTATTTTTATTATCCTACGGGTGGATTGTTTTAAATTAATCGAAAACTATTATTTGTTTATAGCGATTGGTGCATCTAATAATCCATGCAGCGATACTTACGCTGGACCTAAACCATTTTCTGAACAGGAAATGAGAAACATGAGAGACTTTGTCTTGGCAAGGAAAGGACAGCTCAAGGCTTACATCACGTTCCATTCTTACGGCCAGGTGATTGTTGAAATTTTAATATATAAAAGGAATAAAAGTCGGTGTTTCAATCTTGAGAATCGATACTGGAACTACCAAAGTGGTTGAAACGATTTGTAATTTCTCATTTCTGCGAACATTTTTGGCAGCATTCTATAATTTTCTATATTTCTACCGTTGATAAGATATTTCTGATCAGTGTGTTAATTATAAAAATATTTTCTCTTCCAGTACATCCTGTATCCTTGGGGCTTTACATCCAAAGTGCCTGCTAACGAGCCAGAACTGGTTAGTAAATTTTTCCAGCGCCACTATGTCTATACAAAATTACTAATATTCTTTTATTCCGAATAAATAATCTCGCCAGCAAATGCGCGAACGCTATCGCTAAGTATCGAAGAACTCGATACACTTACGGAACCTCAGCTAATCATCTGTGTAAGTAATTAATTATTGTAGTATCATATTTTTCTTTATCTTATCTATCGCGTTTAATACAACCGATGAATTTTATACCATTTTTGAAAATCATTAGACCCAGCTGCTGGAGGCAGCGATGATTGGGCCATGGCTAAAGCAGGCATCGATTTATCGTACACTTATGAATTACCCGGCGGAAATTCTGGATTCCTGTTACCTCCATCCGAGATCAAAGCTGTTGGTATCGAGACATTTGAGGCCATCAAAGTGATTCATCAATACGTTACATCGAAATACGCTTCGTACAATTAAAACACATTCTGTGGACCATCGCGTGCAACGTGCACGCAGATTCATTAGCTCCATGTATCGATTCCTATCGGTAAAAGTAATACAGATTTCGAAATGAACTGAAAACGAGGAAATTCTATGCTTCGATAATAAATTATATTTTATATTATTCGTTAAACAAATTTTAGTACCTGGAAACTGAGGTTTCACAAATTTAGAAACATGCTTCTTGGCTGCTCTACGTTAACCCTCTATAAGCTGAATTTTGTTTATCAGAGAAAGGAATTAGGATTGATTACAGTATTTCACTTTGATTGGAAAATTTTTTAAGTAATAATTGCTATAGATGGATTGTGGTATCGCCGCAATATTTAATAGTATAGTGATAACTAAGTGAAATAAATTTTTTTTAAATGTAAATACACGAGTACGTGACTCTCAAGTCACATGGCGCCATAGAGGGTTAATAATTGTATCTCGGTAACGATAAGATCTATTCTTTTAAATTTTATTTTTCTCTTTTGATACCCTAAACAATGTATCCAAATTTCACATTCCATTGATCACGATTTACAAATTCAAGGTGTATAAAAAAAATATATAATTAAAAAGAAACCAAAAAGAAACTCACAGAAAATTCCCGGAAACGTATAAATCTACAAAACTGTTATAACAAATTACAAACTGGTAGTTTCAATATTAACCCTTAACCGGTAACGTGAAGCCTGAGAGCCCCTACAAAATTAATCAAAGAAAGACTTCCTTATTTCCAAGTTTCGTTAAAAATAAAATTTCAAAACCTCAACAAAAATATCTCAAATCTTATTCTCAAAGAAAGAAAGAAAAATAAGAAAATGTAAAACCTCTCAAAACTAACCAGCAAGATAACCAATCTACCTAAGACACCACCTTAACCCGACTCGAACAAATGTTCCGATACGACACAAACGATTTATACAGCAACTGGAAACAAGAATCAGCGAACAGTGATTAAGCTCGCAGGCCGCAAGAGGCTAATCGATAACTGAAACCAACTCAGGCCACCTTCCAACCACGAGGGGGCACGTAGCCCGTTCCAAAAGCGGCCGAACAAGAAATCAACGAACCATGCGTCGTCCCCGTAATAATAATTGTTCGTTTAGGTCTCACTGAAGTTACTCGTTGACCCACAACGCGGTTGGTCCCGGTTTCCGTCCGAGGCTTCCAACTGAAAAGCAAAATGGCCGGGCAGGCAGAGGACGCGGAACGTTTACGCTCGTGAAAGGATGAAAAGTCGGCGAACAGAAACTCAGCGTGCTCTCTCGTAATGCTCTTGGTTCCGTGGAACGGTGTATTGTTCGTTGTCGTGCAGAACCCTTCTCTGTCGCGACCACTCTTAGCTTTTCCCGCGTTTTTAGGCGACCGTTGCGCGAAACCGAGAGTGGCCGGGGAAACGGAAAGAGAAGAGACGCTGAAGGATTTGGTCGGGCTGAAGTGGAACACTTAGCACGTAGAGCAGGCCGAGTATCGTGCCCAAGCTCCTTTACGCTTATTCCTGCCCTACCGTGCCTCCCGTTCGGTTCTAATTGGAGAAACAACAGACTCATTAACCGACGACTCGAGCGCAGACGAGAGCTCATTTCGCAACGCTGAGGGCACTGGGTCGTAAAATTTTTGCATAACGAGCCACTACCCATGGTCGCGTCGCCTAACAACAGGCCTGAGCGTTCCTTCGAATGGCTCGCCGAGGTGACAGAGGCTGGCGCGCCTTTGGCGATGAGAAAACGCTGCTTTTTCCTTCGCTCGCGCCTCTGTTTCTTGCTGCTCTCCGCAACCTCTTCCGGGCCGGTTAAGTCGGATACAGTAAAACCTGTTTTTCTGCGGTCCTTTTTTATGCGATTTTGTTTTTGTACGATTGGTTTTGTGCAATTTTTTTCGTGCGATTTATTTTTATGCGGTATATGAATCTTAGCGGCGTTAGCACCAGTTTAATGTTTCCTATCAATGTACATATACATTACAAATCTATACAGCGGATAAAATATATGCAGGGATCCAGATTTCGGAAAAATTTGGAAACGCATTTTCTTAAAATAGATACCAATGCGGAAAGACGCTTAAAATTCGAAAAAGAGCTGAGATCATGCATGTCTCACTATCGTGACGTTTTCAAGCAATTGACCGGTCGACCGTCGTCGCAAAAACTGATCACTGACTTTATGGTACCGAGAAACAAATCAATTGAAATCCTATCTTCAAGGGACGAAAGCGATTTTCAACCAATTCATCGCAAGAAGATGCGCGTTTTGGATTACGACGAGTAGCGGCAAACTATTTAATGTATAATTTGAAAACTTCTCCGTGTATATGTACAACGAAGAATTAAATATTTTTACAATTTCTTTAGGTCTAATTTAATTATTTAATTTAATCGAAAGCATTCTCTCATCTATTTCATAAATCATTGATGTATTTTCTAAGTCAGACTTTTTTTACGCGGTCCCTATCCACCGCGTAAAAAAAATTTTAGGTAGTACATCGTACAAAGTTGTTTATTATAAGTAAGAATTTATACAATTTTCGAATATTTTTTTGTACGATTTCTTTTATGCGGTCCCTATCCACCGCACAAAAACAGGATTTACTGTAGTGGTTCAGGGAAGTGTGCAGATTTTTTTTCTTTTTTTTTGTTACATTAGATTCGTAGCATTGAAAAAAAATTTGGTGTCCTTTCCGTTCAGCCGGCAGCCGATGAGCGATACAATGTTGTAGGGTATCGCCAAATTATTCATAAATTATGTAAAAAGGAAGGAGACGTACATAAAGTTCGAAGGTATTGTTCCAAGTGTTATGATAACAATTAAAAACTATTTGGACGAAAGACAGCTACAAATGTTACTGTTAATGTTCGAGACGGATAGAATGTGCAGAGATCTGCTTTGTTTCGACTTCTCTTGCGGATTGCGACGATGGTGCAGTCAGTGCACATGCACACTACGAAGCATCCGGACACTTGCTTACTTTTGACAGAATGTAATTTATGATTTTGTTACAGCTATGCGTAGCAGAATATTATAACAAAATAGAATTGAATATTGCGAATGAATTACTGACTTTTGAAAATTATGCGCTGTCTTCAGCTAAGCGACTCGCCGGAAATCACGCGTCGCGAATGTGTTGAATAATAAATTAACAAATCCGTGAAACATGATATTTTTTGAAATAGAAAGCACCGTGTCCGGAGACGGTTCTCGACGTCCTAGAGACGTCATTGTACGCCAAAGGGTTAAGGAGTTTCAGGTTTTGGGGAGGCTCGAAGGTTTCCACCGAAGATCCCACGAGACGTGACCAGGAAGCAAAAATTGATAACAGAAATCGAGGCACAGCACACAACTTTAAGAATACTTCGATGATTTCGTGATTTTTATTTAATCTTCCAAATCCCATACATAAAGAGTCAAAAAATCATCGTTTCAATTAATCACCGAGCCCATTAAAAGACTTAACGTATTTTATTTCAGATGATAATGATCCATAAAACATTGTTCATGTGTGTATATATATATATATATAATATATATGTATTTATAGGACTATGAACAAATAACTCTCGCTTCTAAGATCTAGTCGTAACTTAACATAGATAAATGTATCCTTTTTTTTTCTCTTACGAAGAAAGAATGCAGGAAGAAAAACAGCCGAGGTTCCTCGAGTTCTCTTTCGAGGACGCCTCGACCGACCTTATGATTTTCTTGATTTTCTCGATTTTCTTGATCTTCTTTCTCATCCAGTTGATGACGATTCTTCTCTCTCTCTCATTTTGCAGCCGTTATTCTTTTTTTTTTTTTTTTTCTTACGGATATACTCGGTGAATACGGATAAACTATATTAGACCACTCTTTAGTAAATGATTAAGGTAGCTTAATCTACACATCGCTAAGGGTAACGCCGTTTCCTCGTCAATTAAGAATCCATCTTGTCATCTTATCGCGATCGGTGCCTCTTTCGTGGTTCTAACGCGGAACACTTGCAACGCGGTTAAAATTCGTTCCAACCATTGTCTGTTTTGGTCTCTTATACATATCGTTGGAAAATAATTGTTGGAAGGACTCTATGGAAGGTACTCGACGAACAATAAGTTGAATGAAACGGAGAAAATCGTTGGATAGATTTTTCCGAGTCTCTTTAACACAATCTTATCAGCCGAATCAAATCGTGGAACAACGATGACGAAGGAAGCCGATAATTTCGCTATCGAAGCAATTGATCGAAGAATTTTTTCTTTTGTATTTTATCGAGGTGTATTATTCTTGAATATTATCAGCGGGATATTTATGAAACAATGGTATCTGGAATTGATTTCTAACGGATAATTAATAAGTCTGATACGGGGAGTCGATGAATTATTTTTGAAACCAATGTTTTACATTTGTTGGATAAATTTGCCGATCTCTTTTTGCGTCCACAGGACTTTGCTTATCGAACAAACTAGATTATCTTGGATTAATTATCTCGTTTTAAAAATCTTGTGATCTCGATCATCTCGAATATTCACGAAAGAGTGATGTGTATTAAGCATAGACGCGTTACCGTTGAAAATCTCATTTTCGTTTCGAAGAAGAGACCACTGATTTGATTGCAATCGTTCTAGGGCTGTCGAACTTATCCGCAACTCTCCTCTTGATTATGTTTGCTCAATTACGATGGAATCACGTGAAAAATCTCGTTATTCCTGTCTGATGCAAACAGTCCCGCTCTGGAGTAGACCTTACCACAGCTTGGATATTAAAAATATATGCGAATATGTGTACGATTAAATAATAGCAATAATAATAATAATCCGTAGAAATGGTACAAATACATACAATCAATGCGCCTGCATCGTATCAATAATTCGTAAATATTCCTTCATTATTAATACGATGTGTACACTACCGACCATAAGTTTGGAATCGTTATGCATTCCAAGAAACACCAGAATTAAAAAAGAAAAAGAACAAAGAGAAAAGAAAATTTAGTGTTCTCTACTGTTCTCTTCGTTTACACACTCGTATCCCTCTGAAATTATTTTTATTTGATTTCAAAATATTTTAGATTCACAAAAATAAACGCAAAAATTAAATACGCTAAATCGGAAATATTTAAAAGCATATTTACGTGAAAGCAAACCCCAGGTTTTGCAACCATTGGCAAACCCCAGAATTACAGAAGGGTTAAAAAAAAATTGAGAATATGATTGAGTACAAGAAAAAATTCTGAAGAATAAATAAAAATTGTTTTTTAAAGAGAAAAAAAAATGGGAAATAAAAATTCTTTGATTTTCTCCAACCTCGGTAGATACACCCTCAAAATTCACCCTTATTAAAAATAAAGTATTGATAATATAAACAAAATAATATAAGTATCCCAAATTTGTTAGAACCGAGAGGAACAGTAACTTTTAATTAATAAAACAATTAATATTCCCATGTTACAAAAACTGAGAAATTGATTCCAAACTTTTGACCGACAATGTGTATCGATCCCAATTCGATTCACGATTACTTATATCCGATTCGTCTATTTCATCGCGTCCCTATTACAATAATTATATTACAGTATTACAATAATAGAGATACACGTAATGAATTACGTAAATAATACATAGATGCCTACAATAATAAATATATGCTCAGCGAAATAGCAGCACAGGCGATCACCGCGTATTCTTATAAAATATAAACGTGAAAACGTTGAAATTCCTGCAAAGCCAAGTCTTTCGTACCTTGGAACCACAAAAAAAGGAACGCGTCTATGCAACAGCTCCGTCCAAACGTTTCCTACACAATTTTCATATTTATTTTCCATTAACGATACTCCTCGAACAACGTTAACACGGAACGTTCGACGAAAAATCGTCGACGGAGTTAAATGGCAGAAAAAAATAAAACTTTAGGAAAGAAAATCCGCGTTGTTCGAGGGAGCACTGTATTCTTAACGAATTCACATCGGAGTATCAATCGGCGCCGTTCAGAATCGTTCACAGATTGTTGTTTCAAGGTACACGAATATCGATCATGCCTTATACGTATCTATCCTCGTTTCGGTATATGCATCGTGTTAAACCAAAGTCCATACACTTTCTTACAGGTCCATTATATTTATATATATAGATATATGAGAGAGAAATAGAAATCTGCACGGATATTCGCAGCCCTAGGTATTTATTTATTTATTTATTTATTTTTTTAAACATCGATCGTTGTGTGAATCGAGTCGAAAAGCGTTTCTCGAGGAGTAATTATCATGAACGCTTGTTATATTTCGATATGTCCAGGATTGGCTGGATATTTAGGGTGATAGTACTCGACGACGTTCCGTAGATAATGGTATCTGTAGTTCCATCTCGTTGCATGTACATGGTTCGTCAGTTTTTGTCGCGATCGCCGGCTCTTCGAGCAGAGACACACCGATCGAACGCAAAATAAATCTCTCTGATTTACGATTTGATTCTTTTTGTTTTGATGTTAAGCGCTGTGTACGCGCAGCGAGAGGAAGGACCGAGAGTTCTGTGACTTTGGAATCGATACGTGTGATAGTAATTGTAAACAAAATTTTAAACAGGTTCTTCAAGATTGTACGATTCATTGAGATGCAGATTTTTAGAAAATTTCCTTCAATTTCTAGGACAAATTTTTTTTTTTCTTAAGTATGTAAGAGAAGGGTGTAAAATGGTTGAGTAATAAGTTTATTTTTTAGTTGTTTAACAGTCAGAGGAATTTCATAAAAGTGTTATTTAAGCTGCGATAAATAAATGTACCAAAATTTTAATTTTAATATCAGAATTTTAACTCTTTAAGATTAATTTTTACACTAATTAATTGGAACAAAAAATGTGATAAATTATTCAACATACTTGCAGACAATAATAGAACAAAGTTAACTCTCTTTTAATCCTTTCGAATCAACGCAAGCTTTTTTATTTCTTTCAATAAGTTGAACTACTATATAATACCACACGCGTTATTAAAATATTATTAATCTGTCTTTACGTAATAAATTTTACAACATCGTTGCCAATATAATCCATCACAAGGTTCTATAATGCAATTTATAAAGTTAACGAGTATAATAATTATTTATATAAATATCGTAACGATTATTACGAATAAATCGTACTATAAACTCGTTCAATAATTTCTAATATTACAGCCCATACAGATTTAATTTTGCATAAATTAAACAACTCGTTACTCAACCTAACAGAAACGTCATACAGGTATCACGATTACATAAAGGAGCATAAAAAAAGAATTCTCAAGAAACGTACTTACGAGTTACGATCACGAGCACGAAATATCGAAGACCATCGCTCAACGATTATCGCGTTCGCGTATCCGTTCCAAAGTTCGCGACACCATTATCTCTTGCACGTCGCAGTTGTCACGACGGAGCCAGTTTTTTTTTCTTTTTTTTTTTTTTACCAGTAACCGTAGTAGTAGATCTTCGTTTCTCTAATCGATTACGCTAAATTGGACGATGCTTGCCTCTGTTCGCTGGAGAAAAAGAAACCGCATTCACACACGTTCTCATCAAAAATACACGTTTGATATGCTAACCGTATTTCATTTTTTTTTCTTTTTTTTTTCTTCACGATTAATAAACCCACACTTCGTTCTCTCGTGTGTACTCTTTATTTTTCCCTATCCCGGTTCGATTCTACTAAATCAATTTTCATATGGCGGATCTTATCTACCGTGGAAATTATAATAGAATTTCTCGTTCTCTCCATTTTTGTTTCTTCTCTGTTCCTCTTTTTTTTTTCTTTTCTTTTCTTTAAGATCAGTCACTGTCACCCTTTTTTCTACCAATGGGATCGAAAAGTGTCTTAATCATATATATTATGGCGGTCAGCTCGACGCTAAATCAGCATCAGATTCGGCTAAATTTGTATCAATGCGATCGAAAATGCCCGGGGAGTCAAGATCGTTTCTTTGACGATTTAAAGCGTTTCAAGGGTTCGATCGATTCTTTCCCCTAATTAATCCTAGGAAACGTAACGGCTACAATCTTTACGCTAAACTTAAGGTTACACGAATATTTACAACGTCCTAAACCGGTAATTAAGCGTTGATTAACGTGCCCGACCGAGAACTAATCGACTTTTTATTACCGAGCTACGAGATTTACGGAAAACGGCTCAATTTATTTACAATTGTAGCTGTAGATCGGAGATCGCACCGCTGATTCGCATAGCAGAGAACCGTATCTTTCAAATAATTTTCATCAAAGGGTTCAATTTTTAACCGTCAAATGCTCGGCATAAACAAAAAGAAGTATCCATTTTCTATTTTCTTTTTTAATTCATTATGTCCTGAAAATCGATGAAATAATTGCAGCTATGTTAATTTAATATTTTAAATTTAATATCGAAAAATTGTGCAGCGAGTTAACGAAATAATTGCAGCTAAAAAACTGTTATTAACGCTAGAACTACCGGCGATTAAAGTAGACTTATTTGTACCAAAGAAATTAAAATGAACGGTATTTGAAAAAGGAACGATTCTTTGCGCATATTTTTTAGAAAAAATCACGGAAAATCCCTGAAACTACATTATTGTAAATTTATAAATTTTATGAGAAATTATGAAAGTTGATAGTTCTAGTGTTAATTTAAAAATACAGAATTTAGAACTTAAAATTTAGAATAATTCTGAAGAATTATTTTAAGAGTTACGCGTTATTTTCAGGTAACAAAAATTCGAATACAGGAAACATAGTATTTAAAATAAAAATAAAAGAATTTTTAAAAACAATAGAACTAAAAATTAAGCGAATTTCGTCCCTTCGCGAGGAAGACACGATTCCGTTCGATTCGAACACTATTTTTCTCATACATCGGAGAAGATTAAATACAATTTCATCCCTTAGTTCGAAACGATATTGGAACCTTCTTTTCTTCTCCACTATTTTCCTCGAAACACTGTAACCAACATGTTTCGCGAATGATATTAAAAAAGTTGCGCGAACTGGAACAGAAAGTACGACCCTATCCGTCTTAATAAACCGATTTATATCCTACCGATTACCATTTCTTCGGACAAAATAATTTATAACCGTGGAACCGGTCGGAAGATCGTTCTTTATATTTTACAAAATTAATAAAATAATATCAAGAATGCCCGGATGAATTTCTCAAAATATCCTTTACGTTTCTTTCTCCGTTGCTTCGGCTCTGTAAAATATTTCTAACGTCTCTCTGCGAGAGCAACTGTATTAACCGATTCGAGTTAATCTTGGATTCAGCGCGGAGCAATTTAAAGAGTAAAATCCAGGCGAACGTTTCCTCGGGGAATTAAAAAGGAACGCGATTAATTAACTAATTCTGTGAGAGAGAAAGAGAGAGAG
>SMSQ01018334.1:13675-29698 GCA_019453375.1 Ctenoplectra terminalis
TTTAATAGTGCAGCGATAACTAAACAAAATTAATTTTTTTAAATATAGATACATCCGTTTGTAACTTTTAAATCACACGGTTCCATAGAGAGTTAAGTTCTTATATTTTTCATTTGTGTTCTGTATATATTAGGTGACTCTGTAAGTAAGTTTTTGTGTTCATTTTTAACGCAAAATATTAATATAAAATATAAATATACAGTAATCAAATTTAATAGTGCAGCGATAACTAAACAAAATTAATTTTTTTAAATATAGATACATCCGTTTGTAACTTTTAAATCACACGGTTCCATAGAGAGATAAGTTCTTATATTTTTCATTTGTGTTCTGTATATATTAGGTGACTCTGTAAGTAAGTTTTTGTGTTCATTTTTAACGCAAAATATTAATATAAAGTATAAATATACAGTAATCAAATTTAATAGTGCAGCGATAACTGAACAAAATTAATTTTTAAAAATATAGGTACATCAGTTTGTAACTTTTAAGTCACATGATTTCTTAGAAGGTTAAGTTTGAATAGACAACGGAACATTGAAACAAATGAAAACTTCAAATAGGGTATACCAACTAAATGGACAAAACTTTCTAACGATACCATCGCTATTATATTATTTTTTCAAAATACTGTAAGAAAGCTAGTTTGAATTTGTCTCTGACGAAAAACTGCACGAATTTTTTCCTGTACCTAATATTAAGTACCTTGTCATATTTATTAGTACATCTAAGTTCACGCAGAATCTTATTTTATGCTGTTGTATACAATTAATTGTTACTGATATTATTATAGCTTAGCGTGTTGCTGTATTATTAACACAATTAACTTTCTATGGCCCAAATTTTGTCTGCTTATCGGAGAAAAAATTACGATCGATTACAGTTTTTCACTTTGATTTAAAAATGTTTTAACCAATAATTACCGTAGATGGATCGTGGTGCCGCTACAGTAATACACTAATCAAATTTAATAGAACAGTGATAACTAAACAAAATTAATTTTTTAAAATATAGATAGTTCGTAACTTATCAGTCACACGGTCCCATAGAGGGTTAAGTTGAAAATCGCCGCGTCTGAATTTTGCGAACCACTTTTTTACCGTACGAAGAGCTGATGCAAGGTCTCGATAAACATCCTGAATATTTCTCATACCACTTTCCACTGTTACACCTTTGTGGAATTCGTAGAGCACGACGCGACGCGAATAAATCTTTTCTCGGCACATTTTTAAAATCTCTTTTCACGATACAAATACTATCAAAGAACAACAAACTGCTGTTAACATAACAATCGAATATCGCACTTTTTATCTAGTACACAGTTCGCGCAAGCAACATCAGAAGTCATTTGCAAATAATTAACTCAATCGCGTCTATTGTAATCGGGCTCCAACTTTTGCACTGACCCAATAAAATTTATTTGTTATACAAAAAGTGTTCCTTTCGATCCTCCGTCTCCAACAGATCGGTTTGGGTTAAGTTCCAACAGGATTCTGCCCCGGCTCACAAAGCAAACACCACACAAGAATGATTACGGAATAACGTTCCGGAGTTCGTTTCAGCTTAAGGCAAACCCTGCGGTTGCCCAGATCCGAATCCGTTGGATTACTAATGATGGTCAGAGTTAGAGAATGTGGCCGACAGAACTTCTCATAGAAACCTGAATAGCTTCAAGAAACCTTTGACAAAAGCAGCTAATTAGATATTCTTCGGAACTGCGTGCGCTATTATGGCTGGTCGCGTCGTTTTCAAGCTTGTATCAAAGGATGATCATTTCGAATGAGACTCTTGAATATAGTGAATGCTGATTAATTAACCGGTTAGCTGTGATTTATGAGTAGACTCGTCATAATTGTGTTATGCACAATTAGAGCAGGGGAGACCCGGGCTGGTAGACCAATTTTTCAATGTTTCATTCTTAACCCTTTCGCGACGGCAGCCCCGTCCGCCGAAGTAACGTCACTGAACGGAAGCTCGCACCGTAAATATGTACAATGCGCGTGGTTTCTGTATATATGTTGTTCTAAGTTTTAAATAATAACTGTGCTGAATAAACAATCATTGCTCCAATGTGACAAGTGTATTTACATTTTTAATATGAAAAGACTTACAAAATTATTAAAATACAAAATTATAGGTAATATAGGTATTTATATAATTACAAAGCTTAACGATTGAGTGTATAATATGATTAATAACGAGACGAAAATTATTAAACTGTAATAATGTAGGGATG
This sequence comes from Ctenoplectra terminalis, assembly GCA_019453375.1. Taxonomy (NCBI): domain Eukaryota; kingdom Metazoa; phylum Arthropoda; class Insecta; order Hymenoptera; family Apidae; genus Ctenoplectra; species Ctenoplectra terminalis. Next base: position 15,912 of record SMSQ01018334.1, read on the forward strand.
TTAGGTTGCTGGCGGGTGTCTCAATAAAGACTCACCAATGGACACTGTCTGATGAACAATAACTATTTGTTGGCTAATAACTATACTCGATATTACAATGCTCGCTCTCTAATTCTCTTTACTTGACTCACTCTTCTCGACTCACTCTTCTCGACTCACTCTTCTCGACTCACTCTTCTTGACTCACTCTTCTCGACTCTCGACTCTCGACCCTTCTCTGACTCTCCTTGACTAAACTCTGACTAACCCCCACACGCATTTTCTCCATCCATTTATTCCCTGATTCTCCCTTCTTCTATTTCTCAATCTCTTTCGCTCTGCTCAGGCATTCCCAGAAACTCCTCGGTCACACGATAATCCCTGTCAGTCGGTCCAAATACTCTTTTCTCGCACGTCTATCGCTCGGCCCAAATACTCTTTTCTCGCACGTCTATCGCTCGGCCCAAACACTCGTCTCTCGCACCTCTATCGCTCGGCCCAAACACTCGTCTCTCGCACTTCGATCACATTGTCCCAAACACTCTTTATTCACACCTCTATCACTCCAGATTAAACATTCACACCTCAGACTTACCATTCCCACAATAATATGTAAAAACTAATAATATAATTTTGTGTGATATATTCGAAAGCAAGGATCTATACAAAGGGCAACATCGCAATCTCTGCACTCATACCGCGAATCCGTTCTTTTATCATTTTTGTTGCAAATTACACATCTCCGTCTTCTATTTTTCGGCTTACAAAATATGGGAAAATGCACTTGTATACAAATCCTTTCGATGCCGCATATATGCGGCGCTCGGCGCGAAAGGGTTAACACTTTCAGCGCTGAGTTGTCCGACGTTAAGAGTGCGCCGTGGACTGGCCACTCTCCGTACGAAAAAGACTGAATTTTCATTGCAAGGTATATTGATCGTAACTGAAGTAAATTATGCATATTATGGGTTCATAACTTAAACCGAATGGTTGTGTGAGAACGCATATATGGGTTGATAGCAAAAACCGAATGGTTGTGTGAAAACGCATATATGGGTTCATAGCCAAAATCGAATGGTTGTTTGAGAACGCATATATGGGTTCATAGCGCTGAAAGGGTTAATAACGGTTATTGAATCTTGTAAGATATAAATTTGACTGTTTGATTAAATTATAAAAATATACTCAATGTGATAATAATTAAGGTATTTTAACGTTTTGTTAAATAATAAATCCTTTGGTACTACGTAATAACAATTACTATATCTGTATTGGGTGAATTTGCATTAATGTCTCTTACAATATTATGAAACAAAATCGTATGATTTCATTTAGAAAAGAACTCAATGTAATCTTTCTTTTATTCTAAAGAAATGTTTCCCAAATATTTGTTACTGTTTTATCGTGTCTACTTAACACAAATAAATTTTTGTTCGCAACTATTTTTCACATTATAGCAAGTGACTAAACTAATGTGTCCACTGTTAAACACCTTGTATACAAGGTGGACCAAATAAAGTGTTACAAACTATTTTCTTAGAAATAACTTCATAAGAAAGTTAGAAATTACTTCATTCTTTTTCTTTTTTAATTAAATAGAACAGAGGAGCTAATGTTTTAGAAATCAACAAATTCTTTTAGGAAGACTACTAGGGTAAAATATACTCTCTCATTTTCAATACTTCTCTCAAAAGTGCTCTCTTATTTTTTTTAACCCTCTATTGATATTTAAATTGTAATTTTGGCGAAAACTAAATTATATTGGTAAATTTGAATATTTTTAAAACGTTCAGAGGTCAAGACGAAATAAAACAAACAAATAAAAATTATAAATCATTTGAGTTGGATTCATAACTTCCCGAGAGCTAACTATACCCGTCATCGCTTGATTATCGCGATACAAAGTTGATGCGCGCTTTGCAAACAGATCGCCACAATTAACCCTCTATTGGCCCGTGTGACTTGAGAGTTACACACTGATGTATTTGTATTTAAAAAAAAGTTTATTTTATTTAGTTATCACTGTACTATTAAATTTTATTCCTGTATTACTGTGATTATACCACGATCCATCTATAACAATTATTAGTTTAAAAATTTTCAAATCAAAGTGAAAAACTGTAATCAATCGTAATTTTTTCTCTGACAAACAGACAAAATTCGGACTATAGAGGGTTAACCCTTTGCACTCGATGGCTCCGGAGTGGAGCCATTTAAAATTTGTCTTCAAACTCGAGGGCTCCGCTATGGAGACAATGCAAATAATATTTATAACTCCGGGCGAAAGACGGCAGACCCATTATTTCTGTGATACCTGCATCGAAAAGCCACGATTACATATTGACGATTGTTTCAAGAGGTATCACACCTTGGACGATTACAAAATGTAATAATGTTATAGTTTTTTGTTTTCTTATATACCACAAAATTTGAATCTCTTCATCAATTAAAAAAAATAATAACATACAATGATGTCTTTCCTTTGAATGCGCACATCATTTACGTATATATAAATATGATTTTTTCACTGAAACTGCTTCGAATTGCTGGTAATATGAATGAAAAAAAACTTCCAGTGCAAAAGGTTAAATTATATCTATTTGTATCAAAGAAATTACAATAATGGACACTTGGAAAAATACATAATGCACCAGAAACAAATATTTTACCATATATTTTACAGAAAATCACAAAAAAATACTCAGAAGTGCAGCGTTAATAATTTATAAAATTTGAGTAAGAAATTACGAACCGATCATTTGACCGCTTTGAAAGCTTTAGTGTTAATGCGATAACAATTATTTTAACGTTTTTCTGAAATCTTTCTTGCTATTCAATCAGCTCTATAGTAGAGGTTGATAGATTTACAGTATGGGGTAGGCTGATTATGGGAAAAATTACCTAAGAAAATGGTATTAACTTATTTTAATGATAATCAAACAACACGGTATCAAAAAAATTATATTACTGTAAAATACTAATTTATTTTCCTCGTATTTGAATAATAAAGAAGAAATAAAAATTAACACTAAAACTACCGACGATTAAATTATATCTATTTGTATCAAAGAAATTACAATAACAGACACTTGGAAAAATACATAATGCACCAGAAACAAATATTTTACCATATATTTTACAGAAAATCACAAAAAAATACTCAGAAATGCAGCGTTAATAATTTATAAAATTTGAGTAAGAAATTACGAACCGGTCATTTGTCCGCTTTGATAGCTTTAGTGTTAATGCGATAACAATTATTTTAACGTTTTTCTGAAATCTTTTGAAGGAAGAAAATTTATTTTAAAATGCTATTGGAAGTATACATTTTATGTAGATTCTTTTGCAGTTTAAATATTAATTATATGTGGATAAAAAGTGAAGTTATAATGATTCAAACTGTATACATTTTTATGGGACACTCTGTATTTAACATTAAAACTACCAACAATTAAAGTAAACCTATTTGAACCCCAAGAAATAAAAATGACCGGCATTCTAAAACAAATAATATAATAAAAAAAATCACAACGCAAGGAAAACAAATCTTTATCTATATTTTTCACAGAAAATCACGAAAAATTTCTCAAGCTGAATCGTTATCAGTTTATATAATTTCTATGAGAAATTACAAGCTGGTCATTTTGACCGCTTTCGGTAGTTTTAGTGTTAAAGTAGAGCTATTTGTAGCCAACGAAATTGAAATGATCGATATTCGAAAAAATGCACAATGCAAGGGAAACAAATTTTTGTCCATATTTTTTTTACAAACAATCATGGAAAATCTGTGTAAATTTATAGAATTTATATGAGAAATTACAAGCCGCTTATTTCGAGCGTTTCGGTAGTTTGTGTTAATATTTTTTTAAGAGTTTCGTTTTAAAAATTTCAGTCAAATTGTTGGTAATGCTCAATATAGACGATAGTATAGTACGTAACGTATTATGGTAATACTAGCATACCTACTTCTCTACTTCCCTCGACTGCCAGTAATTAACACACCGGAAAGTAGTTATTACCGACATACGAACGACAATTTAAAGTAATTTAATTTTATTCATTTTATTTAATAACATTGAGTAAAAGAGGCTTCGGTACTTCATGAATTGTCGACAAATTACGTTTTACAATTAAATCTGCTTTCCAATATTGGACAGCGTGCGATACGAAACTTAAAAATTAAAAAAGAGATACGATAAACTAAAAATTGAATTCACACGAAATTATTATCGATTCAGGGAAATTAACATTGAATCTGCATTATTAATTCAAATATAAAATTTCAAAATTAAACATAAACACATTTCTTAATATTTAATTTAGAAAAAAATTTTAATAACTGCTAGAAACAAGAAAATGATAAATTCAATAATTGCTCGAACATTTTGATATTGATCTTTCGCCTTACAATTTTTTTAATAGATACACGTGTTAACGATATTCGCTACTTTAACACTAGAACTACCGTACCAGTCAAAATGACTTCCTAATTTCTCATAGAAATTTTATAAATTTACAGTGGCGCGTTTTTGGGGATTTTCTATAATTTCTTGCAAAAAATATGCACAAAGAATTATTACCCTTATTATAAGAATTTCTTCAAATAGTCATCATTTTGATTTCTTTGCTACGAATAAATCTATTCTAATCGTCGGTAGTTTCAGTGTTAATAAAAAATTTGGATAGTAAATTAATTTTTTTTTTTATTACTTTATACAAAGGTGAAAAATTAATGAACGAAGTTAATCATTTCGAAGGCAGAAACTTCATCGGAACAAGACTCTTATCGAGTCTCGTGATGAAACTTAACATCGTGAATGTTAATATAGTATAATATGTACTATATACTATATTATATTATATGCTATATTATTATATTATTATATTATATTATACTATATACTATATGGTATAATATAGCATAATAGTACAATATTTCAGTGTTTTATTATACTATATAGTATAATAAAATACTATAGTATAGTATATGTATAGTATAGTATATGTATATACTAAATTTTATATTATACTATATAGTATAATATAGTACAATAGTACAATATTTCAGTGTTTTATTATACTATATTATAGTATACAGTATAACATATTATAATAAATAAATATTATTTAAATAAATATTATACTATATAGTACATAGTATAATATAGTATAATAAAACATTGAAATATTGTACTATTGTACTATATTATACTATATACTATATAATATTATATTATATTATATTTATAATATTATAAATTATACTATATTGTATAATATAATATAATAACACAATTTTTATTCAGTAATTCACGATTTGATATTTAAATTGACGTGATTGATTTTAAAATTCATCTTTATTACAAATATTATTTTATGTTTATAAATATATAATTCATATATTTATATATTTATATTTATTGCAAATACATTCTGTTTTTATCGCGTTTGGACCATAAACTATACCACGAGCGTGACTCGTGATTGTAAAGCAAAGGATTAACCCTCTATAGCCCGAATTTTCTCTGCTTATTGGAGAAAAAATTACGATTGATTACACTTTTTCACTTTGATTTGAAAATATTTTAACTAATAATTACTCTAGACGGATCGTGTTGTCGCTACAGTAATACAGTAATCAAATTTAATAGTACAGTAATAACTAATTAAAATTAATTTTTTAAAATATAGAAACATCAGTTTGTAACTTTTAAGTCACACGGTCCCACAGAGGGTTAATGCAAGTCTTCGATTATTTATTATCACGTTATTTATAAACACCAGAAACGATACGTATTTATTACACTTCACACCGTACGAAAGACAGCGTCGATTAATCGTTTTAATAATACCATGATTTTTATTTCAGGAATACTCCGGAGATGCGGTGTCCCATGTTCATAAATACCTCATGAAGAATGAGGTTCCTGTTAATCTATTCGAGGTTGGTCTCCCCTAGTCTTCTATCGTTTAATTCTAAATAATATCGAACGTAATTATTGTTGAATTCGAAACTGATTACCTCTTTCCAGCCGTATATCGAAGAGATTTTTAATCACTTAAGGGGGGAGCCGTTCAAGAAGTTTCTGGAGAGGTATGTTGCCAACTAACGAAACAAAGACAAATCGCTGCTCAGCTTCTTGTGGCTTGGAAAATTGCTAAGAAATGCTGTTGTATATTTTCAGCGAGAAGTACACTCGTTTTTGTCAGTGGAAGAACTTAGAGTTAAATATGCAGGTAAGTGAAACAAAAACTGTTTGCGCCTTCCAAGCAATGGCGGCTCGTCCTTTTCGTGTAAAATTAAACTTTCTATTTTATTATCGGTACTGTTAACACGTTAACCCTTTTGGCTACGAAAGGCGTAAAACGCTATGTATTCGCTCTCGAAGATCCATCAAGATCTTTTTTCATTTTTATTGCTATAGCTCCGCCACTAGCAATTCTTACGAGCCGCCATTGGTTGCAAAGTTATGTTCAGAGATTGTTTAACACATCTTAAGCGGGTGTTTTCTCGCCAAACTCACGCCATATAGCGGACGATTTTTTGCAATTCGTGCGCAAAATTACTTGTGTATAAAATAGCTATAACTTTTGAACTATAGGTTATTTTTTAATATAACTTTCAGTTTTATTCTTTATCCACTTTATACAAATAAAAATACTTTCTCAGAAACCGAAAATGAAAAAAAGTCAAAAATTTAAACAATTCTTCGTCATCGCATTCTATTCTATCGTCGTCCATTTTTAGGAATTTACTGTAAAAAAAGGTCAAGTTATTGTAAAAAAATCACTTTGTCACCAGAAAACCCATCGATAATTCATAGAAAACGAGTTTCGTCGTCTCCCGCGCTTTAATAACAATATACACAAAACGAGTTTAGTCGTTTCCGCTTAAGATGTGTTAATAATCTAAAATCTATCATCTAAAAGTCTAAGTGGCACAATTAAGACAAAGTGTTTTATTAAGAAATAATAAATTTAAAATACTGAATTAAATTTTTATCGTACGAAGCTCCGTATTTATTGTTATTTATATATAACAATTTATTGTGCGATCTGTTATTTCTCTGTCAATTTTTGTTATCGTGTAATTACATTGATAGCGTAATAAAAGTATTTGATTGTTAATATTGTTATACATTCTATATTATAATACTACTTTTTTATTACAACATAGTGTCTGTGTTATGAAAATATTCTATTATCTAAAAGCTTAGAGACTGAATATATGTATTTTTAGTACATAAATTTTTAAAAAGTTGGAGCTTTGAGTATACAACCTGTGGCGTGAATTGGTCGCCGCGATATTTTAGTTGGTTCTGAAAGTTTATTAATATTAAGCGATGAATTTTTTTTTTCTATATTTATTCATCCTATTATTTTTATTATGAAAACATGTTCGAAATGTAAACTTTCATTTAATTTTAAGTAGAAGTAAACAATTTTTGCACAGTGCCATACAATGAATCAATTTTCTAAAAAATAGATTCACATATTCAAAGTTTATACAAAAAATTTATATAAAAGTTTATATAAAAATAAACTTACAAAGTTTATATAAAAATAGAAAAATAAGGAAATGATGTAAAGTTCTATTAAAGTGTGCTTAAAATTTCTAAAGAACAATTTTATATATGCAACATATTTATTTTACAATTTCAATTTATTCTTTCGCAATGAATTACTTCTTTCCAAGTCGTGCCACCATTATTGATTCATTCCGTACAAAGTTTACATAAAAATAAAAATAAAAAAATAAAAAAGTCTGTTTAAAATTTCTGAACAATAGATTCACATATTCAACATATTTATTTTACAACTTCAATTTATTCTTTCGCAATGAATTACTTCTTTCCAAGTCGTACCACCATTATTGATTCGTTCGGTACAATGTTTACATTAAAATAAAAATATAAAAATCATATACAGTTGTGTTAAAGTGTGCTTAAAATTTCTAAAGAACAAATTTACATATTCAACATATTTGTTTTACAATTTCAATTTATTCTTTCGCAAAGAATCGCTCATCTCCAAGTCGTACCATCATTACTGATCCATTTCATACAAAGTTTACATAAAAATAGAAATAAAAAAATAAGAAAGTGTGTTTAAAATTTCTAAACAATAGATTCACATATTCAACACATTCATTTTACAATTCCAATTTATTCTTTCGCAAAGAATCGCTCCTTTCCAAGTCGTACCATCATTACTGATCCATTTCATACAAAGTTTACATAAAAATAGAAATAAAAAAATAAGAAAGTGTGTTTAAAATTTCTAAACAATAGATTCACATATTCAACACATTCATTTTACAATTCCAATTTATTCTTTCGCAAAGAATCGCTCCTTTCCAAGTCGTACCATCATTACTGATCCATTTCATACAAAGTTTACATAAAAATAGAAATAAAAAAATAAGAAAGTGTGTTTAAAATTTCTAAACAATAGATTCACATATTCAACACATTCATTTTACAATTCCAATTTATTCTTTCGCAAAGAATCGCTCCTTTCCAAGTCGTACCATCATTACTGATCCATTTCATACAAAGTTTACATTAAAATAGAAATAAAAGAATAAGAAAGTGTGCTTAAAATTTCTAAAGAACAAGTTCACATATTCAACATGTTTGTTTTACAATTTCAATTTATTCTTTCGCAAAGAATCGCTCCTTTCCAAGTCGTACCATCATTACTGATCCATTTCATACAAAGTTTACATAAAAATAGAAATAAAAAAATAAGAAAGTGTATTTAAAATTTCTGAACAATAGATTCACATATTCAACACATTCATTTTAGAATTCCAATTTATTCTTTCGCAAAGAATCGCTCCTTTCCAAGTCACACCACCATTATTGATTCGTTCGGTATTATATCAATAGCTTACATAAAAGTAAAAATAAAAAAAATAATAAAATGATGTACAGCTGTCTTAAAGTGTATTTAAAATTTTCTTGAACGAACTACTGTTTCAGTTGACAATGAACGACTTCAGTGTACATCGAATAATAGGCAGAGGCGGTTTCGGCGAAGTTTACGGGTGTCGAAAGGCAGATACGGGGAAAATGTACGCAATGAAGTGCCTCGACAAGAAGCGAATAAAAATGAAACAAGGGGAAACTTTAGCGCTCAACGAGAGAATAATGCTTTCGGCAGTCAGTACCGGAGTAAGCTTTAGTCAAGAACGTAATATCCTAAAAATACAGTAGACTATAAAACATAGAATATAGAATAGTAACACTTTGAACAATTTTCTGGTGAAATTTCGTCTGCGTGTTTATAAAATTCGTAAAATTCCATTGAAAACGCTTTGAAACGCATAAAATAGCGAAGAAAAATAAGCATCGCTATTATAATATTACTTTAATCTTACGCAGATGTATTCCTCGCAGGAAGCTGTTCAATTGTTTTTCTAAATAATTCTGTGTATCTAAAAAATGAATCAAAGTTAACAATGAACTTAATTTTAAATCTTGCACGCTTTTTATATTTGAATTTTTTTTTTTTTTTCTTTCATAAATAACAAATTATTACTCTTTTTTACATACAATATTAATTTTTTCGTTCTAACACGCAATGCTTCCGTCCGTAAGTCATCGAACACTTGTAAATTTTCAACAGAATGTTTATTGAAGTACGACTTCAATGAAATGTTAAAAAAATATATATATAATTTAAGGTTCTTAATGATGTAAACAACCATTGAGTGGTAGACTTTGTGTGACATAAACTTTATCCTTTTGTAAAGTGCTCGATAACTTATGGACGTGTATCGTAGATATTCATTTCATGTCTATTCAAATACACTGGTACTCGTGCATTAATGTTTAAGCTCGTTTAGCTGATTAAATGCACGTGTGTACATTGATCCATAGTTGGTCGCAAAAGTATCCGCCCATTTTAGATATTAACCTTCTATACCGTTATGCGACTTACAATTAGAAGTTGCATACTTGCGTGTATACGTTAAAAAAATGGTTTATTTACTTATTACTGGACTGCCAATTTTTATTTTATTTACTTATCACTGAACTACTAAATTTTATTTTATTTATTTATTACTGGACTACTAAATTTTATTTTATTTATTTATTACAGGACTATTAAATTTTATTTTATTTACTTATCACTGGCTACCAATTTTTATTTTATTTACTTATAATTGGACTACCAAATTTTATTTTATTTAGTTATCACTGAACTACTGAATTTAATTTTATTTATTAATCACTGGACTACTAAATTTTATTTTATTTACTTATCACTAGACTACTAATTTTTATTTGATTTACTTATCAGTGGACTATTAAATTTTATTTTATTTATTTATCAGTGGACTACTAAATTTAATTTTATTTACTTATCACTGGACTACCGATTTTTATTTTATTTACTTATCATTAGTCTACCAATTTTTATTTTATTTATTTATCACTGGACTACTAAATTTTATTTTATTTACTTATCAGTGGACTATTAAATTTTATTTTATTTACTTATCAGTAGACTATTAAATTTTATTTTATTTATTTATCACTGGATTGCCAAATTTTATTACTATACCATTGTACTGGTGCCAGACAATTCAGAAATTCACAAATGAAAATGAGAAACTGTAACTAATTGTAATTTTCTTTTCCAATAAGCAAAGAAAATTCTGCTAATAGAGGATTAAGCAAATTGTGTGTACAGTTATAGGTTTGAAAATGAAAAAATTAAATTAAAATCTATTTTCGATACATATTTAAGAATTTATTTTGCAATAATGTATAACACTTTCTGAATACAATAAAATACATAGAAAAAAAAATTATATTTTAAGGAATTGATATCTAAGATACTTCTTTAAACTATAATTTTTTTTTTCTACGTATTTTATTTTATTCAAAAAATGTTATACATTATTGCAAAATAAATTCTTAAATATGTATCGAAAACATTGATATCTAAGTTAGCCAAATAAATTTATGACCAACCATATACGTATAAATACACGCGTACCATACAAAACAAAATCGCCACACTAATAATTTTAGCCGTTGATATCCTCCCTACAACCAAATATGTAGTTGACGTGGCCTTAAATCCTTTTAACCCTCTATAGTCCGAAATTTGTTTATCAGAGAAAAAAAGAACTACGATTGATTACAGTTTCTTGCTTTGATTTCAAAATTTTATAGATGGATTATGGTATCATTACAGTAATACAGTAACAGAATTTAATAGCACAGTGATAACTAAATAAAATAAACTTTTTTTAAATATAAATACATCAGTGTGCAACTCTCAAATCACACGGCGCCATAGAGGGTTAAAAAAAAAAAAAAGGAACCTGCATCCGTATTTGAGTACACATGAAACAAAAATCTCCAAGAACACAGATTTTTACTTTCCTAATACGCATGACACGCGACCCACATAGATCTGTTTCTTTATCTCAAAAACTACGATCTTTATAAAAAATACGTCAATTTTCACCCACAAATCGTCAACCAATCAAAATCACTAAATTATTCACAAAATTAACGAACACGTATAAAACGAAACAATAATACAGCTTCGTTAACGAATGAAAACGCTACAACCATGACTGCGATACCAGGTGGATTGTCCATTCATAGTATGCATGACATACGCCTTCCAAACACCGGACAAGCTCTGTTTCATTCTGGACCTGATGAACGGCGGCGATCTTCATTATCACCTCAGCCAGCACGGAGTGTTCAACGAACGGGAGATGAAATTCTACGCGGCGGAAGTGATACTGGGATTAGAGCACATGCACCGCAGATACATCGTTTACCGGGACCTAAAGCCGGCGAATATTCTCCTGGACGAGCACGGCCACGTCAGAATATCGGATCTGGGGTTGGCCTGCGATTTTTCCAAGAAGAAACCGCACGCAAGCGTGTAAGTACCATTGGGTAACAGCACACATTTGCATCGTAATTCCTGTTGGTTTGATCCTTCGTAACTCGTACACAAAACGGAGATTAACCCTTCTAGTGCCACGCATTTAACGGAGTACACGCGAAGAATGTCACGGACCGATTTGATATGCGCGCTTATACGAATAGCTTTATAAGGAACAAAATTCCGATTTCCTGGAGGAAAATTTTACTATTTATTGTTGTTTAGCTCCCACAAAGTTCGTGGAGCCCTGTATGTAGCAAAAGACAATTTGCAAAACAATAACAATACTTTATTTCTATATATTAGGTTGGGGAAAAAGAAATCCATTACTTTTACGTGAAATGATTTAAAACTGTTTTATGGTCGATCTTCAGCTCCTGGGCGATGCTACGACTACTAACCCGACGGTCAACTTCGATTATCTCTGTGATTTTATCCACATTTTTGACGACGAGTCTGCCTGTGCGAGGTGCATCTTTAACATCAAAAATACCCGAACGGAATCGGCGAACCATACAGTATCGGGACCATAAACACCATTCACAATTTCAGCCGTCTGGCTTGCATTTTCGCCTTTATCAAAATGTACCGAATTTTCTCTTTTTTGACTTCCATTTTTAACACCTTGTAACTCACAATTGAATGGACCAAACAACAAAACAGCAAAAGAATTTGTTTAGTGCGAAATGTCACCTTGACAACGAGCATAAATCTGAAATTGTTTGATCGATACTTTACGAAATATCGATCATTACAGTCATCTACCGAAAAAATAATGGATTTCTTTTTCCCCAACCTAATATATAGATGTACAACACGATTAGCAGATATCACAGTCCAATGTCCAGGAATGAGAATGAAAATACTATGGTGATTAATGAACGAATGAATCTTTAACACTAGAACGACCGACGATTAAAGTATACTTATTTCTACGGAAGAAATCAAAGTGGGAAGTATATAAAACAATATGTAATACAATTCAGACAAAAGTTTATTCATATTTTTAATAGAAAATCGCGGAAAATCTGCCCAAAGACACCGTAGTTAATTTATAAAAAATCTGTAAAAAATTACGAATGGGTCATTTTGACCACTTTGGTAGTTCTAGTGTTAACGAACGTATCTTGTCCTTATATCTAAATTCTGTCCGTCCAGGGGTGTGTCCTTGAAGCTAATTTTTTGTAGTGGGAAAATTGTCTTGTCCAATCTGTGTGCGTTTCTAGAGTTGGGGCGTTTTCTACAAGCAGTCCTTGGGTGGTGGAAATATTTCGGTAAATCGAGTAAAGTCAAAGCTGCCGGCCATGTGTTCGTCGAGCCCGTAGTCCGAGGGCTAAAGATTATGATACGTCAATTGCTATTGAGCAGAGAGGCCCAAGGCTCAGGTAGTAACTAAGGTTTCGACGGTTCTCCTGGTTATTAAATTACTAGCATGCAAAAAACGGTAAAATTAACGAATCCTCAAAAATAGCAGCTGGCGTGTCCGTATCATAAACTCGTGGTAGTCCGTTATCCTAACAATTGTTCTGAAACTTAAAGAATACAGTAGACTTGCTAAATATTCCGAAGGATCTACACGCTAAGTGTTCGCGGGTTATCCCCACCACTGGGGGTTCCCTCGTGAAGCAAGCATGGGAGAAATATGACATCGCAAGGCTTCTCTTTGAAAATCTCTATCGCATTCGTATCGGTGAGATAACAGTGATGCAACGATCAAACTTTTTTATTTTTCATTTCTTTTTTATGACAATTTCATTAACACTTTGCTAACCGGTGACGAGTTAACTGGTCTTTTCGAACCTAAACGTTGCTGACCGGTGACGAGTTAACACGTGATTACACTTACATTATCTATTTCAATTTATGACACCCAGGGCGATATAGAA
>SMSQ01018336.1:6598-33025 GCA_019453375.1 Ctenoplectra terminalis
TTTTTTTTTTTTTTTTTTTTTTTTCTCTCTCTCTCTCTCCTTTTATTATTTTTGTCGATTTTATTTCAATCGTTGTTTCGATTAAACGCGTATCTTAAGGTTTAATATATCGGGGCAATTTTGAACGGATACGCCTCGATTTTGATAAATTTGATCTGCTTTAGTTGCGTTGTAAAAAGCGAATAGCCACGTAAGTTCTTTGAAGACCTACTAGGTTGCAAAACGGTACGATCGAGAGGCTCTGGTTGCCCAACCCGTGTACGCGTATATCCACGTTCACGGTGAAAAGAAACGTGACGGAAAGATAAGTAATCGAAATGGTTAGTGTTTTTATACGGTTCGTTTGCTTCGTTTCGTATTATTTTGCTATTAAGAATGTATTTAATCAGAGATGACGATAAAAAAATTTATACATGGTTTCAGGCATCTTACTCGGAGGATCAATTGGCAGGTAAGCGAATACGAATGAAATTTTTAACACCGAGCGGAATGAGATCACAGAGGGGCGAACAGTTTGTTCTCGATGCACAATTTAGGTCAAGAATATCGTTTACCTTATTAGACCCACCCTGGTGACATCGAATTACATACGTGTCAGTCGTTACCTTTTATGGTTAGCTACTTGAAAGAAATAGTAGCAGAAACGAAGAAACGATGACAGAACGCGAATAGCTTGGCATCGTAACGACGCTACAACCTTTATATTCGTTTTTTAGTCGCCTCTGAATGTAGTCTCGTTAATATATCTGTATCGTAAAGGATATATAATCTGTGAATACGAAACAAACTTCGACGTTTATCGATATGTACTCTCTGTTATTAAACTCGTAATTTTGACACGTGTTTGTTACAAGTATTGTTGTTTCTTAAGAGGTGAAATCGTTTTGTTTAGGCCAATTTAAAAATATATGTGTACGTACGTGTAAAGTCCGTAATGTATGGTTGTAGTTATCAAGAACTGACTAACGGAATGATGTCGTCCGTTGAGGGTAAATAAAAGTATTGTTTCTGAAATCTGTTACCTTTTGATTTAGCTAGGTATGTTTATATACTTCCGTGTTTCGTGGTAATTGCAAAACTTTTCCCGTTGTTACAGAATTTCAGGAGGCGTTTCAACTGTTCGACAGTCGAGGCGATGGAAAAATTCATGTAGCCCAAATTGGGGATGCGTTGCGTGCTCTGGGTCAAAATCCAACCGAATCGGATGTCAAGAAATTTACTCATCAACACAAACCTGACGAACGTATCAGTTTTGAAGTATTTCTACCCATTTATCAAGCTATAAGCAAATCTCGTACGTCCGATACCGCTGATGATTTTATAGAAGGTTTACGTCACTTCGACAAAGATGGAAATGGTTTTATCTCTTCTGCGGAATTGAGACATCTTTTAACCACGTTAGGTGTGTAACGAAAAAAAGAGAGAGAAAAGCAATCTTTTTTTGTAATTATTGGATACAAGATTGATCGTACGATTAGATTTGATTTTGTTAGAAAGCAACTAATCGTTCAAATTTTTCGATAGGTGAGAAACTTAGCGACGAAGAAGTTGAAACTTTATTGGCTGGTCATGAAGATTCGCAGGGTAACATAAATTATGAAGATTTTGTTCGTCAAGTGATGTGTGGTTAAATTTCTATTCCATTAGATGCGAGTAATGATTAATCGGAAAGATTTGTATCTGTCGTAAAATTTTTACAAGCATTTAATTTCTTTGATTTACTCGTACTATGGTTTCGTCGTTATTCCATGCTATATGATATATGTTATAGTCGCCGATAGCTTTCTGTTAAAATGGTGAAACGTAAATATCCTTGTGTCCATGTGTTAAAATAATGAGTATATTGTGCCTTGATGTAAAAGATTCATGAAACTTGTAGCGAGAAAGGAATTCAACCATTCCATGAACGTTTTATATATATATATATTATCCTTAAAATTTAATTAAATATACTTTTTTTCAATAATGTTTATCATCGATTAATTTCTCAGATATTATATGTTTAGAATGATATCTGCTAAAAAGAAAATATCTGTTTTCCCTATTTTTAAAAACTAATTAATTATGAATATGAAAAATTGTGCGCTGACGAAAATAAAAATTTCTTGAAAATGAAATTAAAATTTTTTTAAACGGATACTCCTTTAACGTCTAGTTATTCGAGAAAGAAAAAAGAATAAACAACAAAAAGGAGGAATTAAGAGTACCGTGCGATGTTCGTTTGGATTTAAAAAGCGAATTTTTAAAAGTACACGTATGTACGTTTCATTGGTAAAAGATATTGAAACAAAGGTCGGTTTATCGTTATCCTAAAATTATGTTTCCTATACATAAATTCTTTAACGTGAAAATTTTACATTAAACATAAAAATATGAATAAAATAATAATTACTATAAACAGCTGTGAGAAACGAAAAAAAAAAAAAAAAAAATACAATCGATTCGAATTGAATCGATATATATCGAATCGAAAGAAATCAAGTTGAGTCGAGGTTTAACAAGGAGCGCTTCAGTATCGTTTCACTCTTCCGAGTAGGACGGTTGCGTCGTGTGTTAGTGATTCCACGATAACTCTTATCCTACAGCAATCGCTAGTCTAGCGAATATTTCATTTTTAGAAAGTAAAATTACGGCTGTCAAAATTTTACGAAGAAAGAAGTATGAATATTAATTCCAGCCTACCATTAAGTAATTGTGAAAGTAGTAAAAAAGGCATAATAATGCCAAGTTTAATATCCAGCAATTGGTAAGTACTGTGTGCGACTACTGCGCCATTTCTCCGTTTAGTTCATCACCGCCATTTTGTATCCTATTTATTGTGGTATTCGTGTTTTCTTTATTAATTTTGTTAATAACATGTTTTCGAAATAATTATTCTCCTTTGGGAATAAAAATTTCACCGCAAATGTTTAATAATTATACGGACCGCGAACCAACGAGTCAGGCGAGATTACTTTTTGATTAATGTCTTTCACCTTGATAATGGTAAAAGTCTTTGATAGATTTATAATCAGCCTGTTAGTAATTAAGGTCGTATCTTGTTCGATGTTAAGAGAACCTACGAAAAAATATATTTTAAATGGGTGTAATATTTTTAAACAAATTTGCATTTGATAAAACCGAATAGACGAGGATTGTTAAAAAAGGAAAAAAAAAGGAAGAAAAAAGGAAGAAAAAAGGAAGGAAAAAGGAAAAAAAGGAAAAAAAGAAAAAGAAATAAAGAAATAAAGAAATAAAGAATAGAGAAGAGGAGAGTAGAGAGAAACATAAAATGATGATGAAATTTAAATACATTTGATAAATTCTCAAAAGACTATTATTTTTGTCATATGTATACTGCCACGTGAATCATGAACGTCCAATCGCGTGACGTAGAACCAGCGCGTATGCATTGATGATACATTGTACGCATCAACTGTTTCTTTTACCCGTACAAATGAAAAATAAAAATGTGCGATAGATGAAAAGCTTTTGTTACCAGTTTACTCGGTTCTGTAAAAAAAATTTATATATTCTTATATACGTATATGCAAGAGTGGAAAAGATATATCGATATTGTGATAGTCTCTTTAATAATTAGCGACAAATTGTAACGATTTATTACATAATTCTCATTGTAGTCGGAAATATTAAGTTGGCGCGTACTTTATGAATTTACATTAATAACAGAGAAGTAAGATAAAATCGCGATATAATCTTATCTTTAGTGATTGCAAATTCGGTGATTACAAACAAATTGTCAATACTTTTCGAGGATTAATTTTTGATAATGTTTCGTACACGGTCGTGTATCGACGTGCTATTGATTAAAATCAACTACCGTAAAGAACCGTAGTGTATAATGTTTGAAGTATAAGCGTATATATAATTTTAATTAATCGATTAATCGATTAATTAAATAATTAATTAATTAATTAATTAATTAACCACAGTTATTTCTTCAAACATATATACCGATTCAAACCGATAGAAAAAAATATACAAAATTACAGTGACATGTCGAGTAAGTGTATGGATGACAGTTTAGAAGAAAGCTCTAGACTTCAACAACATTATTGTATAACGCTGGGTGTGGGGCCTCTGTGGTGGTCCTGATGTGCCCCATGCCGCATTGTCTGTATCTACAGTCAACACAGAGAGCCGCGGCGTGGGGATCAAGCAGAGTCAGCTCTCTGTGAGCTCCCACATTGTACAAGTATGTATTTTTCATTGTTATATTCCATAGATATTATACGTCGTTCTACAAAAACATTGCGGAGTAAAAATTATATTTCTATTATTATTTTGTACCTAAATCGTTAGTTGATAACAAGTTTTGTTTGTAACTTTTATATAATTCCAAACATGTTTCTAGGAGGATGAATTATTAAAAGCTGTGCGTAACAGCGAATCGTTGCGCTTAACTTTTACTCTACATTTGACGGAAAGCACATCCGTCGAATGGGAAACAGTAGTATGGCGTCGTTGCCTTTACATTCGCGTGCCAAGCTGTCTTTTACCCGAAGGTTCGAAAGAGGGCTTCGTTTCTCTCTTGGAATATGCCGAAGAAACGCTACGATGTACAAATATCATTGTTTGTTTGCGTAAAGACAGAGCGGATCGAGGTATTTGTCGACAACCGTTCTTTGATTCCACTGAAAATGATTACGAGGAAAAAAGTATCTCGTCTAAAACACTTTGTTGTTATGGTTTAGCAATGCTGGTTCGTACCTTCATGTTTTTGGGCTTCAGTGTTCTACCGCCGACTCACTCCTTGGTACCACCAGGCAGTGATGCTGGCAATCTCTACATGCTCTATGCCATCGAGTAAACCGGAAGCTTGACTTCTCTTTCAAATTTAACGCACAGGTATTTTTTTCTTTTCTCGCGAAAATTATTCTTCCTTTACGGTTATTTTTCTTTCCTTTCTTTTTTTTCTTTTTCCTTTTTCCTTTTTTAATTACAGGAACGAACATTGAACGAAAAATCTGTAGAATCTTCAACCATAGACACGATAGAAATACAAGCTATGATTCACAAGTTGAAAATGAAGTTGACGAATAGAAGAGAGGTCCATGGAGTAACAAATTGAATTTTCTTTTCCATACACGCGTTAGTAATGAAACAAATTACCACATTAAAAGTTGATGATTCTGAAGCATGTAAACTACGTGATGTATGTTAAAAAATAATGTGTTCATTACTGTACACCGTGGCGTTAAATTTAAGGGAAACACATTTATATGTATGTATGAAACGGAGAGAGATGCGAAGAAACGAAAAGAACAAACCGAAACTTATAGTCGGGTATATGTAGATTGCGAACATAACAGCCTGTCGGTGAAAATATCAATTCATTCTCTTGAATACAATGTTGATAACTTTTAAGAGTATGTAAAATGCTGACGAAGCTTCCCACGTAAAAAGTTTGACGGTATCAAGGCTTAAAATTTACATAAAGCTACGAGACGTCAATTTATGCAAGAAATTTATTGCCGATAAATCTCAATGTTAATTGTGACAGATTGGGTATCACCGCGTTTTATTTTGTATTATCATATACTTTTTTAATTGTTTGTAAGTAGTATTATTACATATACATACACATAATTACATACGTATAACGATACGCAACCAGTGGTTGGTTGTCTTAAATAATTACTTTTCGTTTAACTTTTATTTTTTTATATGATGTACGCAATAAATCGATCGCTTACTTAGTCGAGATTAATTCAGGTGAAATTAAATTATCAAATTTCAAATTCTATATAGTTCTAACGAGACAACATTCTATATAGTCTGATGAGATGACACGCAAACACAAATAATATCGAATATTTTTTAATTAAAAAAATGATATTTAAAACATTTAAAGTACCTCGTCATACTGTTTACGTAAATATTTAAGCAATAAATTATACACTGGCAGCGATCGTTGTAATCGTAACTGGGTCAATTTTTCTTTATTATGTTTAGACATAAGTAATAATCGTAACGATAATGGTGTTAATGATAATGAAGATGATGACGAGGATGATGGTAACTATAGTTATAATCTTTGGTAACCCCGATCAATTAACATTGTAGAGATTCTGCTAATAAATATGTTCTTTAGTATTGACTCGATAATGGGCGATGTTAAATGACTGAAAGAGATCGTAAGGAAAAAAAAAAAAAAGACAAAAAAAAAAAAAAAAATTAAAACATTGCAAAAAAAAAGTGTTAATAGCTTTTACTAGAAATGTAGATAAGTACAGAATAATGAAGTATTATACGTTAACGCAAATAGTTTCCAATTTGCCTCATTTTTTTCCAATTGAGAACATAACTACTCTATACGTTCAGTTCTATTACTTAGTATTGTATACTGTATATTGGTACAGTTGATCACGTAAAGATACATGTATGCTACATTTATTATTGGAACTATGCAAAAACACACTTGCTAAATAAAACTTCAGGAAATAAACAAGTTTTGTACTTCGTCCTATATTAGAAGGATTAAGGAAAAAAATATTTGTTTGTATGGTATTCAAAGACCAGTATGTATTCACGCATAATTTCTTAAATACGTTTTCAAAGCAGAAATATTTTTTCGTACGACAACGATTTATTATTATTATTTTTATTATTATTATTATTATTATTATTATTATTATTATTTCTATTTCATATAAAGATAGATACAACTCGATAATATAAACATGTCTAATAATATCGATGAAATATAATTGAACAGAAGTGTGAATAATTATTGCGACAGTATTTTCAATGAAATACACATTATACAGTCGTGTAACGCGTATAAAGTTTATTCTTTCAAGGTTTTTACTAAAGATATTTAAAATTGAGCTGATAGTGGATATGAATTCTGTTAACGGTTGGTTTAATTATTCAAAATCCGTACAACATAATAATGTTGTGATTTTATTACAACTACGCAGTTGTGATCTACTTTCTCTCCCAATGTTTTAATCCCTTTACACTCCTAAGCTATTATAAAAATTTAATGTTGCTTTGAAAACGGGAAAAAAAAATTCATAAATGTTTGCGTTTTTTTTTGTTTTTTTTGTTTTTTTTTGTTTAATAAAAATTGAATTGATGAAAATACAAAGTTAAACTTAAAATCTTATTTGTGACAAAAATTACGCATGTCGGGTAGTAATGTGACACCAATGGAGTGAAAAAGATTAACGTTACTCTGTTGCTAAAAAAAAAAAAAAGAATACAACTTTGTACTCCAATTCGTTGTACTTTAACGTAAATTAGTCCTTTTAACATCGACATCTATCTCATCGGAATTATTCTTTGGGACAAGACCCAAACTGTTCAACATTCCGGACGGTACTGCATCTTCTACTGGATAAGCAGACACTTTTTTACATTTAATTAAATGTGTAGCTAATTGATTTCCGTCGGTTGTCGTGTAACCGCACGAACATTGCATTTTTTTGTCCAATGGAATATCGATAAGAGGAGAAGGAACTACCAGACTTGTCATGGGCCGTTCGTTATGAACTTGTTGTTGGTGTTCTTTAAATGCACGCCAACAACAAGTTACATAACGACACAATTGACATTTCTGTTCACCTGGATAATGATCTTGCTCGTCTATATCCTCTTCGCATTCTTGACAAGATAGGTTTTCAACTGGAACGTTCACCGTAACTGGACCAGTGATCCATTTTTTAACCTTTTCGTCGCATGGTAATTCGGCGAAAGGACTGTCGATATCGAACCGCCTATTTTGAGGACGTTGCTTCGAAATCATTATTCCGTTATTACCGCTCGAATACGGAATAATCTTCGTATTAGAAACAGAATCGTGCAATTCCCTTTGATGGGTCTTTAACGAACTTTTTTGATTAAACCAGAGACAACATCTTGAACATTTATTTCCTCTTCCTTGCTCTATTCTTATAACGTGTCTTTGCATGTGTAACAGAAAAGCATGAACGTTGGTAGTACTGGGATTACCTTCTCTTGCAAAATCTATTACTTTCAAACAATAAGGACATTGTAATCCTTCGCCTTTCTCGTGAACACGATAATAATGATCGATAGCGTCTTTATGACTCGAAGTACGATAACCACAGCTTTCACATCGATACGGCAACTCTGAAGGACAATGCATTGAAGATAAGTGGTTAACAAGAAGACCACTGTTTCCGAATTTCTGTTCACAAATAGCACAAACAACCATGTCACTATCGGAATGACCAAAGTTGCTGTGTGCTTCTGTAACGTGTGTAATCATTTGATGTTGGGGCGAAAACGCTGTGCAACAATATCGGCATACAGGAGAATTTGATTGACCGGGTACTTGTGGAGGTACATGACCGATAGTATGTTCCATGACATCTGTATTTGAACGCATCGTCGTAGCGCAAAGAAAACACTTAAAATATACCGAGCATTTATGCTCGTGTAAAAGAAGATTCTTGTCACCTTCCATAGTAGCATAGTAAAGTTCTTTCAACTGTATCTGATCATTTTTACTTTCTCGATCTTTTTCTTTCATACCCTTCGAATCAAAAATACTCCTTTTCAGATCGGGTTCTGGACTAATTTCTGTTACTGGATTTCTCTTTCGTCCTCTTTTCGGACCAGGTTTTGTTGTTTGAACAAAAGGTAATGTTTCTTGTTGTTGTTGTTGTTGTTGTTGTTGTTTTTGAACGATGCTATTAGTTGGAACTAAAACTTCACAGCCTGAATGAATTTCTTCTTTGTTTATCGTCATGAGTGGTGTCAATGGTGGAAGATTCATATTTGAATAAGACCAATTATGAAAAGGATTGGCAGCTATCTTAGCCAAACGATCGAGAAGATTTTCATTTGAATCGATTCTAGTTTGTTCCGCAATATGTCCAATAATGTTGTCAAATGCTCGAGCAGCGGTTGAACCGTACCTTTCTCTCCATACCAACTCGTCCAAAAACTGTTGTATCATTTGCCTGCTAAGTAAACTAAGAGTATTTTGAAACATTCTAGGAACAATTTTCCTTAAATACTCCATAATGTGATAATTGCTCATAAAATTTCTGGGACTTTGTTCGGAGAATGAGGACTGTGTTACGTTATTAAAACCCATTTCTTCAAGCGTGCTTTTATCAACGGTAAAGTCTGTCATAATTTTTGAATCCGTGTGTACCCATTCTTTCAGTGGATGTAAAATATTACTGAATCGCCGTTTGTACGATCTATCGCCATCTTGTACTGGATCGCATGCTCTTAATCTTAAATCGAGCGTGGCATAGTCCAATACACCAAGTACTTCAACTTTAACTTGCCGTAAGTTTCCATCCTGCGATGTTGTACCTAAACTAATTACACCGACTTGAATAACGAAATTTTTTCCTCCCATCTTGCGAGTTTTATCCCAAATTGCGGCGGTGCAAACACTACGTAAATGAGTATAAAAATTTTTCACGTATACATTTGACACTTTCACCCAAGAAACAACATTTTGAACGTTTGTTTGGCATGCCCAATGATAAATTAATTTGAGAAGAACAGTAGGAGTATACGTAGCTCCTTGGAAAATTGAACCGGAAAAAACAGAAACAAAACGATCTGGACAACAACTTGATATCCAAACGTATCCTCCCGAATATGGAAATGTACCTTGATCACTATACATTCCTAATTTCAATTTAGTCTTTTGATAGTTATTACTATGTTGTGCGCAATATTGTTCAGACTTTACCAATCCTTGCTGTATCAACCATTCAGCAAACTTTGTAGCCGAAAACATGAGTACACTCTTGACTTTCATATCTGAAACATGCATCAATAATATATATATAATCGAAAAGGTGACAATCGATAATCACACCCATGTTAATAGGTACCTAACTCCGATCTTTCTTTCTGAGCTACTTGTGCCGCGATTTCCTTTGTACGAAGATTCGGTCTAGCTACGACGACCAACGAGGGAAATGTTCTTCCTCCGTTTATTTTGTTAAAAGTTATTTCCCTTCCATCTGGAAGATTCTTCTTTGATTCATCAATTTGGTCGCAAGCTAAATTAAAAAATTATTAAAATTAAAGTCGATAATCTTAACTTACTTATTTGCTTAACACGTTGACTGCAACGAAATCATATATTATTAAATGTCAATATAAAGCAATTAACGTGACAATCGTAACGTAGTTAATCTCCAATATAATCTTTTTCTAACCTGCATTTTTATTTCCTACCGATATTCCACCGATACTTGTATGTTCGGTTGGTTTTGTGATAGCCAGTCTCGTTGACGTTGCTGTTACCGTCGGCGTCGCCGTCGCCGTTGCCGTTGCCGTTGGTGTTGGTGTTGGCGTTGGCGTTGATGTTGGCGTTGGTGTTGGCGTTGATGTTGATGTTGATGTTGCCGTTACCGTTGGCGTTGACGTTACCATTACCGTTGACGTTACCGTCGCCGTTCCTGTAGCTGTATTTACAGTCGTCGATGTCGATGTTGACGATACTGCTGGTGTAATTTGTTGTTTACTTATCGTTTTTATTCTTAGATTAGTCACACCTTGCGGACTGGTCGTAGCTAAAATATTTAATACAATTTTCATAGATACGTAAATTTTGTTTATTGTGTCTTATATTTAATACAACTTACTTGGTGTAACAACATGTGTTGAACAGCTCACTTTTTGTTTTCCACGAGGAGCTAGTGCAGGCTATACAATCAGAATCGCACAGGATTAGTTGAAACAAAAAGAAAAAGAAAAAAAAAAAAAAAAAAAAAAAAAAAAAAAGAAAGGAAGAGACAAAAAGTGAAAAAAAAAACAAGAAACTAGAAACGTTAAGTGAAACGATATTTACGCGTAACATACTTCCTTTATTATATCAGGTTGTTGTACTTGGAGCACTTTTGTTCGGCGCCCTGAGCGGGTGTACTTGTACTGGAAAAAAAAGTAAAAAAAAATAAAAAATAAAAAAAGAACCATTTTCTCAATATAACGTTTAGAACCTGTTTCTTGCTGAATCAAGCGATGAGAAAGCTTCTTACATTTTCTGTTTGAGAATGTGTAACGGTAGATATAGTTGAGGGTGTAGATGTGGATGTTGATCCCTGTGTCAATGCTGAAGTGGATGATGAAACGTTTGACATAGGAGTTCCTATAGTTTGTTATTTATTATTACCAATTAGTTACACGTATGCATTCATTCGTAAACAATTTGTTACCTTGAGGCTGAGCCATAGATCCAAGAATGACTCCCATTCGTGAATTGACGACCAATTGTATGTTACCCTGAGATCCATTTGCATTGTTTAACACGTTCAATTTAATGGACTGACTCTTATTTTGATTCTGTAAGTACCATTTATAAAAACATGTTAATAAGTATATAACGTATACATTACTCAAGGTTCGTGCAACACTTACTACG
The DNA here is from genome assembly GCA_019453375.1 of Ctenoplectra terminalis. Lineage (NCBI taxonomy): Eukaryota > Metazoa > Arthropoda > Insecta > Hymenoptera > Apidae > Ctenoplectra > Ctenoplectra terminalis. Next base: position 17,964 of record SMSQ01018336.1, read on the forward strand.
TTCACAACGGGTTGAGAATTATTTTTAACGACTGCTTGTGCAGGATTTGAAGGCCTGGTATACGAGAAGATACAAACACTGAGTTTGCTAAAAGAGCAGCAATTGCAAAAAGATAACATCTATGTAGAAAATGATACCTACAATGTATATTGATAACCGTTGACATTGCCTGCTTGGCATACCAATTTACCTCCGTGATCTTTAACCAATTCTTCTAAAATAGCAGCAACCTAAAAAAAAAGCATAAGTAAATAAGTTAGCTGAAGATTTACTCCATAATTCAGAATAACATTTAAAAAGGAATTTAAAGAAAAGGAAACAAAAGGAAACGAAACGAAACGAAACGAAACACACTCTGTCATAATTTTCCTTGAGCTCTAATCGCAACATTAACTGAGCTTCGCTGAGTGGCTCTTCTGCACACTCCAAATTTAAAGTCATATGAGATGGTCGACTGTTCGTCACCGAACGCGTAACTAGCCGATTTTTCGGCATTTTTATGATATGAACAATATGTCAAGAACGTACGGAACTTCCTAAAGAGAATAACATACATTTAATTGGACTAAAATTTTAATACATGTCGTTGCTTCCCTATTTCCTATAGGCCAGAAATACATCCACAGTTTAAAAATAACAATGAATTTTCTTGTACTAAAATAACTGATGAATTTTTTGTTTCGGCCTATTCATAGAATTTTGTCTGTTTGCTGATACTTGATCGATTCAAAGATGAACTATGACGGCGACGCCGGGGACGCCGGTGACGCCGCTATAACAAAAGTAATGGTAATGATGCACAACACTACAACAGTTAGTATTGGTCCAGTAATTAAATTTATAACACACTGATTATTACAGCAGCAGCTATACAGTGATAACAAGATAAGATAATAAAGAGAACGACAACAATGAAACAAATAAGTTGAGAGCGATATTAGCGACCTCTGTAACGAACATGCCGTAATACTATGTTACATATATATATGTTATATATATATATACAACGGCATATTAGTACTTACACATGTGCATTCGTAGGAATTTTTAACGCGTGGTATTGGTTAACTCGAAGTTGCAACTTTACTAAGATTCGATTAAACTTTCAATATGAATCGAAATATGCAAAAATAAATATTACTTGTTCCAATGTAATTTAAGCTCTTTGAACTCAAACTCATTGAAATATTATAATTTGTATTATCTTTAACATTTATCATTCATCTAGCAGATTTGACTTTTAATTTAATTTAATTTAATTTAATTTAATTTAATTTAATTTAATTTAACGGTATACTTTGTATTTTTATATGTAATACTATTATCCATAGTTTATATTATATAGACTGGACATCGCGTACTTTGTACATTTAAAGATTTGCACTTATTTTTGATAAATGCTTCCTATTTGAAAAGATTACTTATCATTTAAACAGTTTTACGATAAAAATATATAATATTCGTAAAGATGCTTATTTAAAAGTTTGTTTAAATATGATGGAGTGAGAAGAAAAAGAGAGGTGTATATCAACTTCACAGGATGTAATTCTATTTCTATTTTCTCATTTATGGAAGAAAGGAAATTTGCTAATGGTAAAACTGTGAAAAGAGAAATACATGATGTACGTATATATACGTGTGTGTGTGTGTGTGTGTGTGTGTGTAAAAAGAGTAAATAGAATATCGTTCCATTATTAAAGGAATTCTTTTTCACCGAAGTTTTTATGAATAATAAAAATTATTATTATTATTATTATGTATTAGAATCATTGATAGAACAATTTGTAGGTGATGTTTCATGAAAGTAAATTACTGGCCAATGACGAGCTGTATATAATGGTGATTGGCGATAAGTTGAACGATCCTTGGAAAAATAATACGGATAATACGTTTCGCTACAAGGTCTCCATTGATCTTCGTTCGAACCTACGTAACACCTGAAAGATTAACGATACTTGGAACTGATAACGAATAGCGTAGGGGTGGGTGGATATAATTTGGTTTGCAACGATTGAAATACGATTAAATTGAGTTAATTAATACGTTGTATAATTGATACCAAGGATGATGATATCCCTGGGAAAATCCACACTGATGACTAGGCTCGCAGCAATAATCCCAACTACCATATTTATTTTCGATCTCGCAAGACCAAAATCCAGTGATCTCGTTTCGTTGACACACGGTTCCGTTTTGACAAGGATAACCATTTACCGTGTAACGTCGAGAAGGAGAAATCTGATTCGCTAGTCGATGCGATACGAAACAAGACGAATGATTTTAAAATTTCAATTGTTTTCGTTAAAAATATACTTGTTTGTTTTTGTGTTTACTTACAATGAAAAGAATCAAGTCCGTATTGAAAATTCATGAGATCAAGAGGATGTTTACCATCCTTATTAGTCTCTTCATATTTGTAAACGTAATCGTGATCGTGATTGTAATTGTGATTGTGATTGTGATTGTATCGATAGTCTTCGGATCTAAATTTGTTTCTCCATCGCGTGGAGGTATCATAAATCGGACCATGGATAGGAGTTTCACCGTCCAATGGTGTTGGAGTATTAGGATAACTCAACATAGAAGAAAGTATTTGACCATATTTTTCTATGATCTTATCTGGTGTTGCATTTATCGTATTGAAAGTGTTGTGTGTTAATCTACAATACGGATCAAAGTCTTTCCATGTATATAATGTGTGATCGTTATCATGAACGTAATCCAAATTTGGTCTTAGATCTCGTACCGATATATCGCTTAAAAAACAATTGTTTTGTGTGTTACCACTATTAACACTGCGAACCAAAATGATAATAATTATTGCCTAGTGATATGAAGTGATATGAATAGTTTTTGTAGTTTTTTAATAGAAAATATCTTATACATATAAATATGTTAAATGAAAGAACGTAACGTAATACTCACTTGTAATTAAAGGACATACAAGGTATGGTAGCAGCGTTTCTCATTGTCGAACACTTTCGTCGACAATCCGATTTTGTAACAGCTTGCGTCGAAGATACTATCGCATGAGACATTAATTTGCACGGTTTGTGATATTCAGAATAACAATGTTCATCCATGTGCATCGACGAGAATCCGTTGTCATTTGGAGTCGACGATGGGAAAGAATAGGGATACGTATCGCATCCATAAGAAAAGGTATTTCTTTCGTACAATTCAGCACCATCCATGTCTGGCATATAGATAGGATTTATTTCTTCGGAAGGCCAATCGGTCAAGAAACAATTTGACGATACGTGTTCGTGAGTGTGCCTTTCGGGATTATTTATTGGATATTTGAAAACGAAACTTTTACAAATAAATTGTTGCGACACGGTGCATGCAAGCTGACATTCTCCCAAATCATGAACGAATACTGATTTTTTCGTAATATCGATCGGCATGGCAAATCCACTTCTGATTCTCGAAAAGCATTCTTCCGAAGGATATCGATTCGTCGATTTTTTGAGGTAACAAATTTTTGCATCTGGTTTTAGCGTGTAACTGTCGTAATCACGATTCGGTTCGAGATCCGTGTAAAAATTTAAATCTTGATAGGAATGATCGCTCAATAAACAATTATCTGTAGGATTTGTGGTTAGTACGTTGTATCTGTATGGAATAAGACAAAGGTTATTAACATAGTTGTACATAAATATCATATTTAAGTAGGATAGAAGAAGAGAGGAAGAGAAGAAGAGAAGAAGAGAAGAAGAGAAGAAGAGAAGAAGAGAAGAAGAGAAGAAGAGAAAAAGAGATTTAATTGGGACTGGATTTAATTTTGGCATTGAACGGGGAGAAAAAAGAAAAAGAGAAATAAATATGTGATAGAATTTGATACGATTAATTGGAAAACTTTTATTTAATTTCACTTACCTATAAGCAAAACTTTTGCAAAAGAAACTTGTTTCATTGATACAAAGATCTTCGCATCGTTCCAAATCATGCGCCAAGCATGTCTTTTTTACGACGCGTCTACTTAATTTCGAACCTGATACAGTTNGGTTCGAGATCCGTGTAAAAATTTAAATCTTGATAGGAATGATCGCTCAATAAACAATTATCTGTAGGATTTGTGGTTAGTACGTTGTATCTGTATGGAATAAGACAAAGGTTATTAACATAGTTGTACATAAATATCATATTTAAGTAGGATAGAAGAAGAGAGGAAGAGAAGAAGAGAAGAAGAGAAGAAGAGAAGAAGAGAAGAAGAGAAGAAGAGAAGAAGAGAAAAAGAGATTTAATTGGGACTGGATTTAATTTTGGCATTGAACGGGGAGAAAAAAGAAAAAGAGAAATAAATATGTGATAGAATTTGATACGATTAATTGGAAAACTTTTATTTAATTTCACTTACCTATAAGCAAAACTTTTGCAAAAGAAACTTGTTTCATTGATACAAAGATCTTCGCATCGTTCCAAATCATGCGCCAAGCATGTCTTTTTTACGACGCGTCTACTTAATTTCGAACCTGATACAGTTTTTACCGAACATCTATTTATCATTTTTAACGTTTCGTGTTTCCCGTAACGTGATTCTTTTGAAACTGGCACATGGTTATCATCATAGCCAAATGCGGTACCATAATTGTAAAATTTTCCATAAAAGTGTTCGTTCTCGTTGGAAATAGAAAATCCGTGTACCAGAGAACGGTCTCCTAGCCGTGATCGTGTCTTGGGGAAAATTGAAGATTTTACGTTCAAATATCCAGTATCGGAATTTATACGAGAACTTGGAAGAGTATTGCCGTTAATAACATCGGAATGACGAGATTCTGAACTTTTCCAATTATGATTCCAGTTTAAAGTGTCATAAGGAGATGTAAAACCTATAAAATACAAAACATATAATATAGATATTTAAGTATAGATCGAGCATTTAGAAATACTATATCACAAAACACTTAAGAACGAAACATTTTTCAAGATGTAAAGCTAAAAATAGATAAGAACAAGAAATTATCGGTGAAACGTGAATGGTAAATTATTGTAATTGTAATCGTATCGCATCATAATCGTTGTAGTAAATGTAAGTAGAATCTCATTGGAACCACGGGGCTCTTGATAATAAATTTGTTCGTTAAATTCACGATTTTACGAGTAGCTACTTTCTGCATGTCGTATGTATATCGTAGAACGAACGATCCATCGATATCGATGCCTCGGGAAGAAAATTTTTATTCACACCTTCACGGTCCAACCATGTATTTTGACTGTTTTCTTTATAATCTTTAACGGGAAGTTTGCAATATTGTATCCCGTTACCACGCCGTGTTGAAGAAGGACAATTTTCAATCTTCTCATAATAATCGTAATGAGAATCAACTATGAAATCTTCATCAACATTCGTGCGAATACATGGTATCGACGTCAATTCGCGCACACATTTCGAATCGTCTGTTCTGCGTCTTTGAATAACGAGCAAATGACGTTACAATTTATAATCTTACTATCTTACGAAAAACTTTTTACATTTACATCTTTTTATTGTGAAGAAACAAATTACAAAGAACTGTTCGTCTCTTTAATGCAGCTATTCCGTTAATAAAAAGGAAGGGAAAAAGATAAGAAAAGAAAAGAAAAGAAAAAAAAAAGAAAAAAAAAAAGTTCACACACACGATCGCATACCTGTAATTAAAACCTTTGCATACGAACGTGTTTTCATAATCACATGTCCCACAACAATCTTGCAGGTTATCACAATTTACAATTCGTTCAATAAATAGCCCCATTGTTTTCTTGTCAGATTGCAGCTTTCGATGACAAGTTACAACTATTTTTAAGACATATTTATGTAAATGGTACATGCAAATACGTAGTATTAATACGTTTATCGAAAAACATATAAAATCCTAGCATTTTGTTTTTTGACGCTTAACTTACGTGTAAAATCATTATTACTTCTCTTCGAGATCGTTGAACTGCGAATCGTACACAGAAATAGCAATGAAAAAATGAGATTACAAAACCACAATTTTGTAAACATATTCTTTGTTTCTTCTCCTTTCTCTCTCTCTCTCTCTCTCTCTCTCTCTCTCTCTCTCTCTCTCTCTCTTTAATCGTTAAAATCAACACAAATATTTAAGAAGAAAAGAAGAAAAAAAAATCACTAATTTTTGTTTCTTATTTGAAATATAATAGAAATTGATGTTATTCTTGCTACGATGATTTTACGTAATAAACACAGAGATATTGATTTTTATAATCATAGTTCATAAAGATTAAACTTTCGTGTAAACATTTTTAAACTACTTTCTAGTCTATCACGAGTTTATTAAAATGCATATCTATCTGTGTACGTATACGTAAAACACTACACGGTTAAAGGGATACCAAATACGTGTATGTAACTTTATAGTATGATGAAAACAGTAAAACGTCTAAAACAATGTAAAAAGTAATGCAATGATATTGTAGTTCTGCATGGTTTTATAGAAAAGTGAGCGTTTCTACGGAAATAGTGGGAGGAAATATTCGCACGTTGGAGAAGGGCCGACAGATTGCTAAAGCTTGTATACGTACATATGTAAAGTATAGTATGTATAATCACTCGTAAAATATATTTATAAAACAGCTTTACCTAACTGTTTATAAATCGATCACATATATGTATTGTACATATAGTATGTATGTATGTTAATCTTAATGATCGCAGTCGTTCCTAAACCCAATAATTATACTTTTCTTTTACCTTTGTAAAGGTTTGTTCCTATTTTTTTAATTAATCAAACGTAAGAAATTATTTTCAACTCGTCATTCTGTTTTATTATCATTTAAAACACGGTTATTGGTTTCTTAAAATGATGTAATTTTAAAACTAAACAAACTCCATTATTTGTGTCCTTCGAGTCTCATCAAGGATTCGAGATACAATTATTTCAGCTAGCTCGGTTTTTGTAATTAAGTACAATAGGATGTGAAAAAATTTGCCATTCGTTCAATATTTTTTCATCGATGAACAACATCTTAACGAACGATGTGGACATGTTGTCCATTGATTCGAGCCAATGCCATTCGTGTTAGTGTTTTAATCCGACATATGTACATATGTGCATCGATTTGTACGAGACATTGTAACTTACCGAAAGAATTGGCAGATGTTTCTTCATTTTGATTTGCAACAGTATCCAGGACTCTACGATTGTATTTATCATGATTGACATATAAATCATAAATACTGGTATGTCCATAATTTTCTGTCCCACTTTTGTTCCTTGAAATTTCAAAGATACGTCTTTTAACACACTAATTCAGTGATACAAATTCATTAGATCGAAGGGTATAAATAGGAAGTTAGATGTATACGGAATATTAACAAACATAAAAGGGGGATAATCATGTTATCATTATTATCATTATTATCATTATTATCATTATTATTATTATTATTATTAATAATATTAGGTATATAGTGTTACCTAGAAAATAATAATCTACCGAGTGATATTGACTCTGGTATTAATTTTGAGAAAGGATTGCCGATGTTTATCGTCGATCCCTTTTTATTTACTTTTTTTATTTTCACCGAACGATTTTCAGTTTCGATTTTCCTAGTATAGCTTCCATAACGACGGTCAAAGTTACACCATAGAGAATTATTTCGTTTTCTCGCGTAAACGTCGTATTCCGGATGAGCTTGTAAATTTTCTATCAATGGTATCCGTAAGCTGATCAAGCAAGTACTGTTACCCTTCGCACCAACGCTAAAACAGTCGATCAATTGGTAGAAAATTATTCGAATATTAACATTTTCAATCGTATGAAAAATCGTATTCCCTACCCAAGTGAAAATGCGTTGCAGCCATTTATATTTTTTAAACAATTTTCCTCGCATTCCGATAAACTTGTAACGTCGGTTCGTAACGCGATATCCGCATCGGGTAATTTGAAACCAATCGATATTCTTGTATAACAATCTAAAGGAAAAATCTATTTACATATATGAACATCTACTGCTATATTGCATATACATAAATATAGAATTGAGAAAAAAAAAAAAAAAAAAAAAAATAAAAAAAAAAAAAAAAAAAAAAATAAAAAAAAAAAAAAAAAAAAAAATAAAAAAAAAAAAAAAAAAAAAAATAAAAAAAAAAAAAAAAAAAAAAATAAAAAAAAAAAAAAAAAAAAAAATAAAAAAAAAAAAAAAAAAAAAAATAAAAAAAAAAAAAAAAAAAAAAATAAAAAAAAAAAAAAAAAAAAAAATAAAAAAAAAAAAAAAAAAAAAAATAAAAAAAAAAAAAAAAAAAAAAATAAAAAAAAAAAAAAAAAAAAAAATAAAAAAAAAAAAAAAAAAAAAAATAAAAAAAAAAAAAAAAAAAAAAATAAAAAAAAAAAAAAAAAAAAAAATAAAAAAAAAAAAAAAAAAAAAAATAAAAAAAAAAAAAAAAAAAAAAATAAAAAAAAAAAAAAAAAAAAAAATAAAAAAAAAAAAAAAAAAAAAAATAAAAAAAAAAAAAAAAAAAAAAATAAAAAAAAAAAAAAAAAAAAAAATAAAAAAAAAAAAAAAAAAAAAAATAAAAAAAAAAAAAAAAAAAAAAATAAAAAAAAAAAAAAAAAAAAAAATAAAAAAAAAAAAAAAAAAAAAAAAAAAAAAAAAAAAAAAGAAATTATTAAATTTTCTATTTATTTAGAATAGGTATTGTTATATATCAATTACCATTGACAGCAAGCGTTAAATGATTATCAATAGTAAAACACAAAATTCGTGAACATTGTTGAAGAATGTTGAAAGCTTGAAACACGAGAGACAAGGATATAATATAACTCGGACTAACTAACATTTTAGTATCATTGATCGGTCAGTGATCCGATTGCGTAATTGTAATCTCACCAACTTTCCTAGCAGTGATGTTACATGTATATGTAGTATGTAGATATAACTACTCGTAAGATTGATCGATATTCTTTTTTCCTTTTCTCTTTCTTATATTTTTAATGGTTAACGATAAACGTCAAATGTTAAATTCACTGTTGTAAGATATAATAACTATACCGACACCACGACTATGCATCTTGCACTAACAATAAGATTCTATTTTTTCCTTTTCTTTCTTTTCTTTTTGTTCAATTAGGTGTACGTTGATAGGTAAGTATTCAACGATCTACAACTTTACTGAGAATGCCGATCAAGAGTATAGTGCTCTCTTATGTAAAACGTAAAGACTAAAGACCGTTCTCCAAAGCCACCATTACGTTAGAACCGTTTCTCTATCCGTTGCTTCTCCTTCTTCCATTGTAGATCTACTCATAGACACAAAGAAACTCTTTGAATGTGCATCTGCGGTACATTGTTTTCTTACTTGGTAAGATGCAGGTAATACGTCGGTATGTTCAAAAGAGCGCGCTTCTTTCTTCCTGTACTTATTCACGCGGCTTGGTCGCGCAGAATGAATACCTTTAATTAGCTTACTCGCACAGCACAACCCAACCCAACCCAACCCAACACAACATACATACAATAAATAAAATAAACTCGAAATACATAATCGCATGGTTTACGTAATTGATTAAATTGATTAAATTGATTAAATTGATCTCACAACATAAATGTAACTGATCGTGTCAGTAGGGAAACTGATGAAATCATAAGATATTATTTAGACTAAAAAAATCAACGAATTTGTGATCAGTGAAGAATTTAATAATAATTAAATAATTAAATAATTATTTCATTATTCCAATTTTTGGAATGATGAACCTTTTTTCGATCACACGTTGAACATAATAGGTAATATAATCACAATAATTATAAATGATCGCCCAATTTAACGAAATTTCAAAATGAATCTGGTGAATCAGCATTACCATGAACTATTAGAGATTTAAATGAACGCATACCTATTAAAGAAATACTTACGTAACGGAAGTGAGACAAGTTAAAGTTAAACAAAGCTGGGATGCGTCATGCTTCGCCAAGTCTGGTCCAAACAGAGAATGACTCATCTAACGATTATCATTCCGTACTTATGATCACAAAACTTTTCTATACGCTTTGTTATGTACATCAACATGATATGTATCGTGTAACATTGAATTTAATTAATACAACATTACTATGAATTAAATTAATACGCAAAGTATTAAAAAGAAAAAAAGGAAACACTGTGAAATGTTGATCTTTCTTTTTTTTTACTTTTATTAAAAAACGTGTCAAAAATATCAAATACATAAGAAAGGGAAATACATTTATAGCAAGAATTTACGGGTAACGTAGATACATGTATTCGCATCGATCGAAATTGGGAATGCGTTCGGTCATTCGTGTTTGTGCGTACTTATGTATATTAGAGGAGTTTATCTATATTATGTATATTAAATTATTATTAAAGAAAAGGAAATAAATGAAAAAGAAAGAGAAGAGGAGAAAAAGAAATTACAAAAATTATAAAGATTACGTTACACTCCATATATATACGTATATATATATATACAATAAAAATAAGGAATAAAAGGCTAGCAGCATGTGTGTCGTCTTTCTTGTATTCTATCAGCAATATTGAGTTTTTGTGAATTTTCCTCGTGGGATGGTGTAAGCGACATAGCGGTACCCCTCCAATTCGAGTTTGTCGATTCGTATACTCTCACTGATGTAGAATCGGGTTCGGTCGAAGATAATCTAAGGATACCCGCTCCAATAGCCAGGAACACATTTTCGATTCCTTCGCCTTGAAGTACCGATGTTTCGTGATAACTTGCACCAATGTTCGTGGCGTACACTCTACCTTCTTCGGCGTCAACTTGCCGTTCTTCCCTTATATCTGATTTGTTTCCAATGACCACCAATACCATAGCTTTGTCTACATTTTTGCGAAGCTCTGTCACCCATTGTTTCATTTCTGCAAATGTATTGTACTGAGTCAAATCGTATACTAACATAGCTGCATTAGCGTTTCGATAATACATCGGCGCCATCGATCTGAATCTTTCTTGTCCTGCCGTGTCCCAAACCTATATTCCACAAAACAAATAAAGGCATGCTGTATTCCGTGCTAGGTATCGATGCAATGTAATCAATTTATTTTAAGGAGATCACAATCCAATCGATAAAATGATGTAGGTAAATAAATTTTATATAATTTTATATAATACGATACGTTAAATCGTCCGAACAAAAAATTTTAATCATAATCATAATCATAATCATAAAAGACTCGAAAAGACTTATGAAAATATGTAATCGATAGTAGATATCATTATTACAAATATCGTTATACTACCTGTAACGTTATTCTTGCATTTTTTGTGTTCAGTTTACAAGTAAAAAATGATGCGCCTATTGTAGGATTAATATCTTGATTAAATGCTTTTCCAACGTAACTCAGAATAATACTAGTTTTACCGACACCTGAAAAATAATTTATAATCGTGAAGCAACACTACAAACTAATTTAATAGTGTTATTTCGTACAACAAGTTAACCTAAATATACTCTTATGAAATTAGATAGTTGATTAATTTACACAAACAATATGTTAAGTAAAACATATAATACACACCATTATAAACGGAAGATTTAACGTAAACAGGTGACCATTAAATGTAGAATGAATCAAATAAAATGAGAAAAAAGAATATTAATTGTGTTTATCCTAACCAAAAATTTACCTTGCGAACCCAAAGCAACTACCTTCGCCTTTAAAGTTTTCATCTTCTAAAGTAAAAAGCAATATCACTTTCATTTCACTTTCATTTCACTTTTATTTCTATTTTATTTCTATTTTACTCAATTAACTTAACAACGACTTGACTTTTGATTATTTTAACATGATCTACCATAGCAATCATTTAAGACGTTTCCCCTTTCAAAACTATAATTATCGATAACAATAATAATTAGCGTATTATTTGAATACGTATTTTGAATCGTATGTTGTTATAAGTATCATGTATTATAAATCGCGTTTCAGTGACATATATAAATATAAATTAAACATCACAAACCAAAAAAGTTAGCGTGGGGATATCCATAGAATTTACCGATCAATTAAAATCAGTTTAAAAGATTTCTACGATCTACTTACAATCCCAGCTACAGGAAAAAGTCACGGCTACACGAATTCAAATACTATATGTTTCTTAAGGAGAGGGAGAAGAAAAAAGAAAGAAAGAAAGAAAGAAAGAAAAAAAAGAAAAAAAAAATGTCGAATTTTGTAATGCCCTCCTCGACCTTTTTCTTTCTCTCGGTAACAATGATCGTTGAATGATCCTTTAGCGATGATAAACAATTACAGTAAAGTAATCTAACATAATACGCGACGATAATCATCGAATAGATTTAATCGAATGATTTAGTATGTCATGATCAGGTTATCAATTTTGATGAGCCTTTAGGATATTGTACGTAATACCAAGTCCGAAATAACTATTTAATTAAATCGTTAATCATTGGTTAAAGAAATGGAAACGGTACGACCCTGTGGTTGTAAAGGAATAAGATCTTGTCTTTTTTGTGAAACCAAATATAAGATTGTAAAACCAAGTCTTAAAGATTATTTTGAGGTTAGGTACAAAAATTTCAAATACATGTTTCTTTTTTTCTTTATTCTAGATAATAATAACCAACTAATACCAATTTGTATATATTGTTTTATATAATAGATATTATTTTATTTAGATAGACAATTTTATATACATGACAATTAAGTATATCACATTAAGTATATCGCGCTTTAAGTCTTTCTTTCTTTTATATTATATTAACTATTGTGAATTATAATATTTCAGAAATGTTCCAGTTACGTGTATTGTCCATATTGTGAAAAGTTGTGGCCTGGCTGGGATGGTGACCTTTATAAGATTCATCCAGATCACAAAGGAACAGCCATAGAATTTCCTGGGGTTTATATAAAGGTACTTATTTATTTATTTATTTATTTATTATATAACAGTTTCTCCTGAAATCTTTTGTTTTTGTTGTTGCTTTTGTTGTTGTTGTTTTATAAATAGCTAGATTTTCTAAGTCCTTACGAGATTAAGTCATTGACCGGTGCACTTGAGGAAATACCTTGGGAAATTTCTCAGAGTGGAAGAAGAAAACAGGTATTTAAAGTAAAATAATTCAATTATATTTATTATTAGAAAAATGAATAAAATTGTCAAATTTTGAATTGGTAGTAAAATAATTTAGAATATGATATAAAAAAAAAAAAAAAAAAAAATCTAGAATTTTGGTCCAAAATGTAATTTCAAGAAGAGGAAACTTCAGTTGGGTTCCTTCGATGGTTTTCCAAAGTCAACTCAATTTGTACAACAAAGGTTCTCTGAAATACCGATACTTAACAATTTCCAAACAGTCGAACAATGTACTTTAGAATATGATCCGGTACGAGGAGCCTCGATAGATCCACATATCGACGATTGCTGGATTTGGGGTGAAAGAATAGTTACTGTCAATGTCACGGGTAATTCGATTTTGACAATGAATCCTTATCATGGTTCAGATACAAAATACAATTTAAAAAGCATTGCGGAATATTCTACGACGTGCAAAGACTTAAAATTAAAAATAGAGAATCAAATTGGAAGCGACGAAGACATTATCGTAAGATTGCCAATGCCAGAGGGATCGCTTATGGTTCTTTATGGTGTTGCAAGGTAACATAGTTTCTTTGCATTACCACTACTTTCAACATAGCAATCGATCATTTTAAAACATGTTATTTTTCAATAATTGTTTATATAATATATAAAATAGGATATAACGAATGTAAATGAATGAGCTATTTATATTATTGCATTTATTTATAAAAATACTAGGCTCAGTGTTTTTTTGTAGATACAAATGGGAACATTGTGTTCTAAGGGAAGATGTAAAATCTAGACGAATTTGTTTGGCTTATCGCGAATTAACTCCTACATATTTAAACAGCTCAACAAATGATGAAAAAATGAAAGAACTCTTGAAAAGAGCTTTAATCTTTAAATGCAGTGTGATTAAAACTTAAATACAATTTATTGCAATAAAACATATAATATTGAAATTGTACGAAATATTTAATTATACATTTCATTATATATTACAGAAATATATTAAAATTATTTATTTATTTATTTATTTATTTATTTGTTTGTTTATTTGTTTATTTATTTATTTATTATATATATATATACACACATATATACATACATACACACATATGATTTAACACCATGATTTTATACAAACGTAACATAAATGAAATTGGAACTTTTAAGTAAGAATTTTTTTAGAAAAATTAAAGAAAAGGAATGTTAATTTTAGATGAACAACAATGAGAAAAAAAAAAAAAAAAATGAAAAAAGAAGATTAGTAAACAATTATCTCGGGAGAATGAAAGTTTCAGAATTAATAAATAAAATAGTTTCGTTAAAAATTCATAGGAAAAATAAAAACTTTAAGGATTTTTCAAAAGTTCGGAAGACATGTAAACAACGGGAAAAGTAGAAAAAGGATCTGATTTTCCTAGCGGTTGATAACCATTAACCAAACTTTCCCTAAATTCCCATCTACGTCTCTCCCTTTCTATTTTTTGTCTTCTAATTGCTCGGCCTAACATACAAGCAAACATTATTCCAGTTAACTGAAAATAAATAAATAAAGTTGAATTTGAGTTTATAAACTATTTCTATATATTACAACAAACTAATTTTAGAATTGTTTCAACACCAAATTAGAATAAAGTTAAATATAAAAAAAGAAAGAAAAAAATACAAACCTGTATAAGAGCAATAGCACAAGCTCCAGTACCGATATAAAGTGCACTTCTATGAATGATAACTGAAAGATGCTTGATACAACCAGTTACATAAGGAACACACGAAATATCTTGACTGTTGGCAGTACATGTAATATTTTCGTTAACATCTGCCCAAGGCCGACATGATAGAGGAAGATCGATTCCATTTTCCTTCCTAATATTCGTCCAATCTTCGTATCCATTATATCCACAGCAATGAAGCTGTTAACAATCAAATATTTTAATATATAGAACCTGTTACTTAATATGTTTGTTAATTTTAATAAATAAATGCTAAAAAAAAAAAAAAAAAAAAAAAAAAAAAAAAAAAAAAAAAAAAAATAA
>SMSQ01018336.1:33400-52129 GCA_019453375.1 Ctenoplectra terminalis
AAAAAAAAAATCTGCGCTCAATGTTGTTTAAAATTTTTCTGAAGCGAAAAGCGAAGCGCTATCTATGTTCGATGTTTAAGGTAATCATTGAAATATTACTCTTGATTGTAAAAAATTAATCGCATCTGTAGCTTCTGGATTTTTATTATACTGATGCATGGTAACATTAATCTTTTCTGCAAGAAGGTCCTTTATTCCATCTTGAAGAGCATAAGCTGCAATGGCAGCAGCAAACTCCAGTACAAGAACGGTCGAAAGGGATACTGCAAACTATAAACATAATAATATATTTTTATTGCTATCCGTTGTATTAATTCAAATGTAACTAAACAAAATGTTAACGAAGGAAAAAAAAGAAATAAAAAACATTCGGTATGTATAAATTAAAATAGAAAAGAAAAAAAAAAATTATACCAGCAAAATTGAGAAATACTTGACAGTACAGAAGTTAGCTTTGAAGTAAGCCATTAAAAGATAAGGGATAAACAATTATTTTCAAAGCGTTTACTTACTGATAATGCACTAAATCCATTATGTATATGCCGTAATGAAATAAATTAAGAAACGCAAACATACGAATGGTAAAATACTTACTACAAGAACCATGCAAGTGCTTTCTCTGAGAGCTCCACAGCAACCCAGGAAAGCTATTACAAAGACGAGTATTCCAACAACAATTAAAAGAGTTGCTGGAGAAAAGTAACTTGGATCCAAAAAATGAGAGAAGTCTTCGTAAATAGCATAAATTGTTGTTCCAACGGATATTATCATTATCCCCGTTAACTGTAAATGAGTAACAAATCTGTAGATTAATAATTTTATTTATAATGTAAATAGACAATTTTAAATATGAAATTATATTTTCTATAAATGAGAGATCTTTACATTCTGTATAGACGAGGAAATATTTATTTTCTGTTCTTATTAGTTACGTATTTATTTAAAAAGTATAGGAGTATATCTACACACATGTACACATGTACACATGTATACATATGTATGTATGTATGTATGTATATGCAATTTCATACACAAGTCACGTGGCGTTACATAGGATTAACATTACTTTACTGTTGTAAAATTCAAACTTGGTAACATAAATTAAATTGTTGTAAGTATTTAAACAGCAGTTTGTTTATAACATTGACAAATTTTCCAATTCCTGCAAACAGGGGTTGTCGAACTTGTATCGTTCGAAGATTGTATTTCTTTCACTCGATGTAAGCATTTACGAGAATTCCCTTATCAATATTAACTGAATCCTCTTATCAATGTTAACGAGATTACAAGTTTATCTGAACCGATAAGACAAGCCATTTCATGTTTGCAAGACAATGGTTTCCGATTTTCATACCGATCGCAGAAAATAAGAATTTTCATGCACCACGAGTGTCGACTCTCGGTATATGACTCTCAATTTATTCGATCCTATCGCGAGTGCAACGTTAGAGATCGTGCTCTATTTATTTTGCTACAATTTCCTGTATTACATTTTATTTTTATAATATCCTGAGAAACGAGAACACTAAGAAACGCTATTCCCTTGTTTTAATTAAACGCATAAGGCATGAATTACGTTTAAATTTTTACTTTTTGAAAGTTTTATATACATGTATGTATGTATGTATCTAGTGGTTATTGGCAACGATGCTAGGGGTTGAACATATAATGCTGCGANCATTTAATCTTGTACCGTTAATACTTTTTATATTCATTGAAAAATTAAATAAAAGAAAAAAGAAATCATATGTTGTTCTTATTGAAAGTTACAAATTATAGTTGCATATAAAAACNTTGAACATATAATGCTGCGAAGAATTAGATTTTTATTTAAAACATTGAATACTTATAAAGAGAAATATCTACTTTTGGTATTTGTTATTGATTGCCGAGAATTTCATATAAAATGTTTTTAATTTGAAACTTAAACACAACAGTCGGTATACATGGAGCAATTTCTCTGTAATGTCAAGTTACTTGTTACTTATACACTCCAAATCTATATTTATATATTTATACATATATTTATGTTTTTATGTTTTTATGTTTTTATGTTTTTATTTCATTTTATTTGCTTGTAACTGTATATATTAAAGTAAAAAAATACTGCAATTCATTATAATATTTTCTGTTATAAGTAAACAAAATTACGATTATTGGTGATTAAAAGATTCTGCTTCGCAGTTATTTGCACGACAATTAGTACTTTTTGTTTTTTTTTCCCCTATATAATTAATATAATTGATACGGCGTATATATGTATAATTCAATATAAAATTATTGAATGTGGTGAGAGAATGGTGAGAAAAAAAAAGAAAGAAGAGAATGTAGAAGAAGAATGAAAAAGGTTGCCAGGAGAGGATGTGTGGGTGGCTCATGGTATTGCGAACCTTCTCCACAGAGTAATAATTCATCGGGGTCGACCTCACCCTAGCCGATATCGATCCTCTTGCTACGTATGTACATACATATACATATACATATACATATACATATACATATACACAAACACGCGCCGGTGCGCGCATAGATACGTATGCATATACATACGTATACAGATGCATATATGATAATTCGAACGACAGCGTTGAGTTACGATCTACGTCCATATATCGAGGGTTGACCTAACTTGTTGAATCTCAGGGCCGAGTATGATTATTCTCGTTACCTTTTCTCTTCGTACACGAGGGAAAATCGACGTCGTTACAATTATCGTCGTAGTCAGCCTCGACCTCATTGATTGTTCTCGTTTTTCCATCATGACTCGATCAACTTGTACTTATTAAATATTTATCCATTTGATCGAATTTTTTCTCTATTCAAGCGATTTATACAATGCTGCTTTTTTTTCTTTACCTATTTCGATGTGATTAAACACTAGTTTTTAAGTTATGAGATCGCCAATTCTTAATTATTAACCCTTATCTTAAAATCCCTTACCTTTCCTAATATTATTTATCTAATTTAATTGATTTATTATTTCTTCTTAAACTTTAAACTTTAAACTTTATAATTTTACTACTGGTTTCACCTCAATCCTATCTCATTCCCGTTTCAAAATTCTACTATTTGTTATACTATAATATACATTTCAAATTTATTTAAATTGATACATACATAAATAAATAAATAAATAAGTAAATAAGTAAATAAGTAAATTCATATATATATATATATATATATATATATATATATATATATATATGAATTGATATGCAGCAAACGCGACATAATGATTTTTAAAGAACAAGTGAAATGAAGATGAAAGAATGTGGTTACAGACCACAAAGAGTGAGTTAACCGCGCAAAGCAGGTACTTGATGCAACGCAGACCAACGTCGAGGTGAGTGGCGGCCATTTTGGTGTCCGAGAATCCTCTTTCACGCAGGTGCACTACGGAACTGAACGTGGAAACACCCAAACATGATTTGATGTATCGTATTATCTACTGATAAAACGGTATACGTGCCGACGACACACGTAGCGCTACTTGCTCGCATATTTTTACAACCAACTTTTTATTTATATTTTTTTTTTCATTTTTGTCCTTGTGCTTTCTTCCATTTTCTTAATTTAATGGTTTGTTCTTGTGTCTGGTAAAACGCAAGTTATAATAAATATTATTTAATAAGCGATCGAAGAAGGTTATTGAACCGATTAAAAGTAGATTTATGATTTCAAGTTTCGCAACGTAAAAGATTGATTCAATAATACATTGGAATCTTTATTATCTGAACTAATCGTAACACAAATTGTTCGGATAATCTTGTTTCATGCGAATAACGCGTGAAAGATTATTGTAAATATTCATACTAACTAAAAATATATTAATTGATTTCATACAATTTTAAAGCCGTCTCTGAAGCAATTAATGCCTCGAAATGTGTATCGATAGAATTAGAATTATTTCTAGATTCTTTCACTTTTTCTTTCACGCTTTCTTCTATATTTATATATAGTATAGTACTCGCGTATAAACTTCATCAACAAGATTCGATTTATAAATGTTAACAATAAGTAATAACCCCAAAACGTCGTGTACGACGAATAATGGTGATTCATAGAGAAAAAAAGAAACTATAATAGATATAAAGACATTGTAGGTATGTACATGTCCCTACATGTTCGATATGCACATAAAAGTATTTTTCTTCCGTACTTTGTTCATCAATGTTCTGATAATCGAGATTCTACTACTCCTATGCTATCCACCACAAATATCCAAATATTCAAATATTTGGAATCACTTTTTGAGTCGTACCTACCTACATATTCTTTACTGTACTTTTTCACGCGAATATATGTATAGGATATATCCGAAGATAAAATTTTAGATTTAGGATCCACCGTCTCGCCTCCCCGCCCCTCTTTCTCTTACCACTTAAATTACAAGTCAATCGATCGCATAATGCTTAACTTTAATATTAACAAAATTATACAAGATAAACGAGTTGAGGATACAAGTTTGATGCACTTGTTTGTTTTACGAAAAGAAGTATTAAAAAGTTTATAAATCAGTGAAAAAATGTTTTAGCCAATATAGGATACTATTAATATTATTATTATTATTATTATTAAAAAGGTGTTTTAAGAAATGAGGTGTTTTACATGGGAAACGATATTGTTTATGACTCAACTCAATATAATAGATCACAGTTTATGTAACCGACCTGATTTTTATTTTTTATTTATCCGAATAACTTTTCAATTCAAAAGCATTTTTCTTTCTAATCATTATTTTATAAGAATAAAATTTCTATTTATTTTTCTTGTTTACGACGTATAAGATTTTGAACGTAAGATACCTAAAAAATAGTCGGCAGTGGAACATCGACCGGTCGCTACGGCCATGCGCGAAAACACGGAACACGGAACATGACTCATACGTACCATCGTGTGGGTAATTTAGCACACGTTCATTATTCATAGACAGAAAAGTATTAAGAGCCGTTGCAAACTTTATTTCAAATCAAGAACACTATTTTCGTTAAAATTAATACACGACTCGATACCCCAAAATTGACTTTTCGTTCAATCGGATTCAAATCACCTTATTTTTAAGGTATTTTATTCAAAATTTCATACAAGCTTATGTAATTTGTCATTTAAATGAATTAAAAGTTGTTCGCGTTCCATTGATATAGAAGTAAATAAGTATACGTACGAGGAAAATATTATACACCGATATCTTTCAATTTAAAGACAAACAAATTGTTTTATATATACATTCTTTTTATTTCATAAAAATCTTACATTTAATAAATAAAAAAGAAAAAAAGAACTTCTTCCTCCTTCTGATGTACGTATTAATCTGAAAACTTCCAAACTATACTCTACCAGAAATATATACATATCCTAGAGATTCTAGATGTTTATATGTAACAAAAACATTGGAAAATTCGAAATATCTTGTTTACGATATCTTGTTCATTTAACTAAATGATAATAATTAAAAAACTTTTTAATTAACAGTAATCTTCAAATTATTGGAAAATTTTATACACTTTCGTAACTGTTTCTGATCGACCGCGCCAAATAAACTGAAAACCAAATTCCCATTGCCTGAAACAAATAAACAACAACTTTATTATAACCAAGATAACCAAGATAATGGATTTTTCTCATTGTTGTACATTTACGTTACATGTATAATCACCTGAACAAAAGCAATGCCAATACCAACGCCACCAAGTTGCAGAGCATGTGATTTAACAAGAGAAAGGAACTTATAATAACAACCCTCGTTGTGCAGCATTGGGGATGAGACGGTACAATTACTCGTAACTGTAGCTTTCACTTCGTCGCTACAGCACGAGTCAGGAACGATCTCTTTGTTCAAATTATTGATCCATTCGGTTGCGTTGTTTGTTCCGCAACAATCGAACTGGAAGAATTGATATTTATGCGATTTGCTAACTTCAAACAGTTAATATATGTATTATTTTCAAAATTATTTTCTTTAAAATTAAAATTTAACCAAAAATTTGGAATTCTAATCTTCCAAATTCCAACAAAAACGTTAATTGTAGTTACCTCGCGTTGAAGCTTATCCCAAACATATGCTATTTCTTCATTGTTTTCGTACATCTTCATTGTATCTATCATTTTATCTTGAACAATCGACGATGCTTTGGCTCTCAAAACGTATCCAGATATACCACCTGAGAGTTCCAAAATGAAAACGATGACCAACAACGATGTAAACTAGAAATAAAAAAATTAGACAATTAAAAATTATCATGAAATAATATTTAATCTTAAAAAAAGAAAAAAAAAAATAAATTAGTTCATTAAACTTCACAGAATTTTTCATAGAGCTTCTTTTAGATATCTTCTAATAGAGAATAAACAAAACGTGTATCTTGAAATACATTTTATTAAGAAACTGTTCGTTATAATATCATCTATAAAAATAATAATAATCAATAATAATCAATAATAATAATAATAATAATAATAATAATAATAATAATAATAATAATAATCAATAATAATAATAAAATTTCTGTACAAGGAAACAAATAATGGCACTAAAAGCAATTTTTTTTCTCTTCTCTTTTCTTTTCATTAATTTAATAACAATATTATTAGATTATAAATTACCGTAACTATCATGCAATAATTTTCACGAACAGCGCCGCAACAACCGAAGAATGCGATGAAAAGGATAATTGCTCCGATTGCAATCAACAATGAGGGCACTGACAAAAATTTATTGTCCAAGAAATGCTGATAACTGTAATATATTCCATGTATTACAGCACCAATGGATAATAAAATGATTCCTGTGATCTGAAAATGAGAGAATATTTCGTACACATTATCATTATTACTATTTTCCTTATTCTCAGACATTGTATCTGGTTGATAATACATATAGAAAATATATGTATAGAAAAAGACGGGAATCGTGGTCAAACGTGTTTTCTTTATAACTATAGAAAATCATGATGCGTTTAGAAATTTTCGTGTGACTGAACATGTATCGATGATAACTGATTTCTATAGCTCCTGCAGTTGATATTATGATTGGTATTATTTCAACTTTGTTCTGATGTCGATTTCCTTATATTTTTCAATCTTTTCTCTTGTTTTCCTGTGTAATTTTTTTTGCTTTTTTTGTTTTTTGTTTTTTGTTTTTTGTTTTTTGTTTGCTGTATTAAGTATGGATACTTGGATTGATTGTGTTATTCCGTTCTGTTTGTGCGTAAGTGTGATATCTGGTTTATCATATGGTGTTGTTTCGTTTGTTGCGTAACGATTCATATAATACACATATGTGCATTGTTGATCGCGGTGTGTATCTCTATGGGAGTTGCACGTTCCGTTGCACGAGTTTGTGTTGCATGCTTAGTTCTTGGTGAACGATTACATTACAAATTCTTCTTATTAGTACTTTTTTCTTCGATCGATATTAGCTGGTTAGAATCTATCACTATTTAATTATTACTATTATTACAAATTTAATGGTTCGAAAGTTTGAAATTACGTTTGGTACGATATGTTGGACGGTATGTTCGTTAAATAAATACACAAACATTTGTTCATGTATTTTATCCTAAAGTGTTGATTAAACCCAATTATTTAGCTTTGTTTACGTTGAAAATTGGATCAGTAGAAAAGATCAGATTAAAATGTCTTCATATCCAATTAGTTAGTAACGAAAGAAACGAGGCTAATACGAGGCTAATACGAAGCCACGATTTAAAAGAATACGGTTAATTTAGACATTTTTTATTTCTTTTTTTTTTTAGCATTCCTGTAAATATGCATAGTTAATAAAAATGTAATTTTCATCAATGTTTTTACAAAACGTTGCAAATCGTGAAACATTTATAGATATAAGATAAATATTATAGAAGAAATAATTTACATAATTATTTATTTTAAAGAAATTAACAATAACACTAATTCTATTATTATAAAAAATAAGCATAAATCAATAATATAACAAGTGTTTCGAGTAAATGATCGTTCATTGTTTTATAATGTTATGTTTTATTTTTTAGATTCTTCAATTTCAATAGCTAAATATCATTAGTGTTATCGCCGAACCATGTCAATTTTTCCAAAATTGAAAATAAAATATTGCTCTTATCCAATATGTAACAATCGTAACAACATCGTATAACATTGAAGTATGTACTTTCAGTTATATGTATTCTATATACAACATTATGTGATTATAAATAAAAGTGAATTTCAACTGCTGCGGTGTCCGAGCGGTTAAGGAGATGGACTTGAAATCCATTGGGTTCTACCCGCGCAGGTTCGAATCCTGTCCGCAGCGATATTTTTTCTTTTTCCTTTTTCCTTTTTCTTTTTTCTTTTTTTTTTTTTTTTTTTTTTTTTTTTTTTTTTTATGTTTACAAAAAAGTAATTTTCATTATTGTATTATTGTATATCATTATAATATTAACCTCAATCATTTAAATCACAAATTTTGTAAATAAAAAAGAATTTGTACCTATTTTATCATCACTATCCGAAGGTTGATAATTCATCCCATAATTTGTTTTCATTTAAAACAAGAAATTGCATTAAAAATAAGTCTTGCATTTTTTTTTTCATCGTATTTTCTTTTTTTTCTTTTCTACGTTACATTATATTATACACTATTAACATATCTTTCACATTTTTTTACTTAAACCGTAATACAATAAAGAAATTATTTAAAAAAACAAAGTATTTACAGACTACTTATAACACGTATCTATAGGTATATGGATTTTATTTTTCTTTTACTTTTTCTTTTCAACAAGACTTTAAAACATTGTTTGCTTCGGAGAAATACATGTATCGGTAACTTTAGGAACAGGAAAAAAAGACGCAAATACTGACGCATAGCATTAGCATACTATACTATACATATCGTATACATATGCAACATGTATAGATCTATCGGATAATGAATGACGCATAAAATGATCCAGAAGGAAACGGATCATCTCACTGTGACAAAAACATCTGTCAACTGTTAGTTTTGTATTGACATTTTTAAACATTGATCATGATTACGTCTAGATTATTCTTACGGCGTTCATAAAAATCTGTATCAGTATTTATATCGATATTTAGGTTATGTCTAGGTTACTATTCAATTAACGTGAAGTTAGAACTCTTATAATTTTTATTTTCTTTTCCTCTTTCTTTTTTGTTGTGTAATTTATCACTCAAATTATAAAAAGAATACATAACAACATATGTAACTTCCATTTTAACAGAATCTGGATCATTTAAAAAAGAATAAGATCATAATACTATAACACTAACAAAATATAGTAATTTTTTGAAACTACGATATACTCTCGAGACGATTCTATGGCCACAAGATGATTAAAACAAGTATATTATTAACAATATCAACAATTTAATGTATTGAAAATTTGTTTAAAAGTTATATATAAAATCAACGGTACAAGATTTAAAAAAAAATTATCTACAAGTATTATTAAGAAAACGGAAAAGAAAAGGAAAGGAAAAGGAAAAGGAAAAGGAAAAGGAAAAGAAAAAGAGAAAGAGAAATAGAAAGAGAAAGAAAAAGAAAAAGAAAAAGAAAAAGAAAAAGAAAAAGAAGAAAAATATTACTTACAACAAAAAATAGGTTGAAGACGAACATCAGATATTTCACGCATCGTGAACCAATAGATAATTTCATGAGATTAACCATTTTCTTTTTTTCTTTTTTTCTTTTTTACTTTGAACTTAACGCGATCTTATTTATTGATTGCAAAAAATAAAAAGGTAAAGCTACGTTGTAGTTTTTCTGCTTTTCTAATATTAAAAAAAGGCGCAGAAACCGGTCAAGAACATTGCAACGACGATTCACTACTTTTAGACAGTTATCGCGTGGCTGCGTGTCCAAGCGCATGCGCGATTGTAATATTCTCAACCAAGGTTATGAAACTTCAAACGTTACCAACCGCAAATTCGGTTTTACAAGAATTCTTTTTACAATAACACATTTTGTCGTTTAAAAATCTGCTATGGATAGAGTTACAATTATTTAACTGGTCGTACAAAATGCCATAAAAGCAGGACAAAATTTACTGGTTTTAAAAAGTCAAAAGTGATACGTGATCCTCTTCTTACGTCTCAACTAAAATTTTATTAAAGTTTGACATGTCAGTTCTTTCCTATCAGTGATATAACATTACAGTAACCTACAAATTAAGGATTCCACTCTACGACATAAATATAAATATAAATATAAATGTATAATATTAATACCATAATGATAAATAGAAAATTATTATATTCCGAAGCATGCTTATGTTTCAACTGTTAAAAATATTAACCTTAATGCTTAATTATATATCATATCAATATTGGAATATTACAATATTCCACGGTACGTACTAACAATAGGTATATAACAAAATACAGGTTATGTTCGAATCAAATATTTTTATTTATCATTTCTGGCAACAGAAAGCAATATTCCTTAGTTATGTATTTGTTTCATTTCAACTATTAAAAATAGAATCAATACATATTACAAGGATACATATGTTAAGATTGCTAATTAACTTTTTAATATAAATTAATACAACGCAGATTAATTATAGACAAATTGCTTAAATTTCTTATTAATTTTTAATGTAATTTTTACAAAAATTAAAATTGTTATTGAACTTAACAAAGAAATGAAAATATTTTATGTTTCTGTTAAGTTTAAAATGACACAAAATTGAAAAGTAACCCGATAAATTAAATAGTAAAAATAAATAAAATAAAGTAAAAGTAAAAATAATTTGAAACCAATGGATCGTAAAACAAACTTTGTATCATCGTATATGTACAAAGAATCAATAGTAAAGGATCGTAAGAAAATATAACTTATTGTCAACTACGAATGATGTACTATAAGTACGTATCTAAATACCCATGTCGTATAACCAACGCTTCTAAATCGTTTTTCCTACATTTCACTTGTCCTCCGAATTGAAGTACAATTTCTTTTTCTTTTTTACTTTAATATTGTTTGCAGGGTACATAGAAGTATCTCGGAAAAATAAAGTTACGCGCGCGCGCGCGCGCGCTTTTGCGCGTGTATGTATAATAAGAGAAAAATAAAATTGTTAAGACCACTTTATCCAAAACGACAAAAGGTATTTAGACAAAATACTATTTTACATGTTACAACTTATTTATATTGTTACAGATTATAACAATTGTTCGAGTAAATAAAAAATATCGTGTCTCTGTTTCGATATTTTTGTTAGTTTTAATATATCAGAAGAATAAAAAACGCACAAAAGGTTAGACATTTATTACGATATGTTACGCACACGATGCCACTAACAATTAAATTTTATGAATAATAAAGTAAAAATGAAGCGATCGATAATAAAATTGCACCGTTACTCGCCATTGTGCACGCATAAAGGGCAGGGACGTCTTACTGTACGTTTTAGATTAGATTGTAACAAGTAGAATTTAATAAATAGCTCAAAAATATGAGACCAATGATAAAATATGTTTTATTTTTCTTGAAAAATAGCAAAGAACTTTATTTACAGGGTAATACACAATTTTCTATAAGAATTTATTTATCGTAGAATTTTAAGCAAAATGATAAACATTGTTTATAAATAAAATAAGTTGATTCGTCAATTTATAACTTGTATCACAATGTACACACGCGTACATAGGTATGTCAAAATGGATAATATAAAATTTAATCAATTATATATGTATATAATAGTCGACTGGTTTTGTTTCTGTATAAAAAAATTTTTGCGTTCTAATTGTAAGTACGAAATATTACCACCCCCCCCCCCAACCTTGCTAATAATATCTGTTCAACTATAATACTATGGAGTGAAAAGAAAAAAAAAAATAAAATAAATAAATAAATAAATAACATTTAATCTTGTACCGTTAATACTTTTTATATTCATTGAAAAATTAAATAAAAGAAAAAAGAAATAATATGTTGTTCTTATTGAAAGTTACAAATTATAGTTGCATATAAAAACAATTTATAACAGTTTATATACTGTTTCCATACATTATGATATTTAACAGAAAAATGAAATATATATATATATACGTAAAATTGTTTAATTTTTCTGAAAAATTTTACAAAATATTAAGAAACTTGAATTGTTTATAATATAAAAATACATAAAATAATGCAAAGTGAAATCGATAAAGAGACATCGAATTAATTTTTTTTACAATTCCATTTTTTTAAGTTTCTCTTTATTAAAAAAAAAATTGTAAAAATGTTTTCATGTAAATGTACATAAATGCGTATATATAATTTTAAATGTTAATCATGTAAGGGGTATAATTATAATTAGAGAATTAGTAAAATAGTAGAATAGAATAGAATAGAATAGAAACCCGTGGTTCCATGAACAATATAGTCGGTTCTGAGTAAATTATCCGAGAAGGTGCGCACGCATCTAAGCCAGCCAGGGTGGATTGATGAAAATATAACTATTCCTTGGTGAGTTGTTGAAGTGTATGCAACTTGTATGTAATTTCAACGAAATTCTACAAAGGACGCACATATATTTCGTGCTGTTTGCCTACACCAATATTTCAAATTTTTATATCCAATCTAATTGTTTTGAAAGTCGGTAAATACATAGTGTGTGTAAAAAATGGTGTCCGGCGGAATGGCTTGCATCAAATATCTGACGTTTCTCTTCAACTTGATATTTGCAGTAAGTACTCCATGTTGTATTCGTACTTACCTATAATCTTACGTATATTCTCATCCGTAAGCTTAAACTATGTTTGATATCACTTTCTCCATGTTTATCGAATTTTTTTTTCTTTCTTTTGATCGTTTAGAATTTTAAAATAGTTAAAAAGAAAAGGAATAAAAAACGAACAGTTGTAAATTTGATTGAGAATAGAAATTTCTCAAATACTTTACAGTAAGTGCATCGTATTGTATCGACAATCGATGTTTAACGAAGAAATCCTTCGAATCGTTTAAATATTATTTTAATTGCATTATTAGTTGGTACCGTTATCGATATTTAACAAAGTAATTCGATCAACTTTTATCACGCTGTATAAAAATCGTTGATTATTTAATAATTATTTAATAACTATTATTTAATAGTTTAAAAATCAGAATGTTTCTAAGATTTGATTAATTTTTTTATTCAGATATTGTTCTATCCGAAGTTAACATGAAATATATTTTATCGCTATTGTTCAAATTAGAGCAATTAAATGATTTTTGCTTCTATACGTGGGTTACGTAAAATTACTATGCTACCTGTGTTTCTTCATGCATTCATATTTTCTCGAATCAGTTTTCTCGGGCGTGCGCGCATCCATCCATCCATCCATCCATCCATCCATCCATCCATCCATCCACATTATGTATACATATGTAACAACACACACTCACACGTGCGTACCTGTTCATAGCTTCGTGAATTATTATGTGCGGCTAAACGACAATTGAATCCTTCCTGTGCAAATCTTACTCAATGTTCACATAATATTGTTCTTTGTTCCTACTTTGATGTGTATTTAAAACTTTGAGACAAAGATCATCTACTTTTTAGTTGCGTATTTTATTTTTTATTTTTAAATATAAGTAAAATGAAAAGTAAAATTTATGATTTAATTACGCAACTATTAGAATAGTTGTTAACACCTAATAATTCTTAGTTAACAAAATAAATAAACAATAATAATAATCTGTTTGTAAATTTAATTTAAAATAATGGTAATCTAAAATTAATGAAATTAGTTTTAAAAACTGTATAGCGCGGTATTTATGTTCGTTACTTTTGTTTTTTTTGTTTTATCGTGTTAAAATTAATGTAAATTAAATATTATAATTATTAATATTAATATTAATATTAATAAATCAATGTCAATTGCTAAACCTTTTTGATTGCAGATCACAGGAGTTGTATTTATTGCAGTGGGTACTGTGATTCTTGTAGTTTACAGCGGCTATAATAATTTTATGGACAGATGGTTCTTCGCAGCACCGGTATTAATGATCGTAGTAGGTGCTATTGTTTTTATCGTATCGTTCTTTGGTTGTTGCGGGGCTGTTAAGGAGAACCATTGTATGATAATAACGGTAATAATCGTCATTATTTATATAACAATGATCTACTATATAATTGTTCTTCCAACTAGAATCAGTTTTTTCCATAATTGCTTAAATCCGACAGATATTCAAATTTCAAGTTAAAATGTATATTAAGTATTAATTTATTATTATTATATTTGTACTATACAGTTTTCTGTACTACTCCTTTTAATCTTTGCATTGGAACTTGGAGCTGGTATTGCTGGATATATGATGCGTGGAGAAATTCGCACAATGGTAGAGAATCGATTAAATAGTACTATGGAAGAATATTCGACCAATAGCGATATTCGCAAATCCTGGGATATTATGCAACACGATGTAAGTATTAGTAATGATATCTTTTTTTTTTCTTTTCGATTAAACACATTTAAGATACGAAAAGAATAAACTTACAGCAAGATCAATAATAAATGTATATCTGAATGATATTACGACAAGGCGTATTCATATATTATACAGTGTATATTTTTACTTTTACAATATATAAATTATTACTTAACAATTAATCACATGTTTTTTGTTTAATAATGAAAAAGTTAATATTCCTGATTTAAAGTATTTAATAATAGTAGTAAATATTAATTAAAAGTATTTGTAAACTAAAATTTTATAATTCAATGTATATACATGTTATAATTATATATATATATATATATATATATATATAAATTTATATAAATGTGTAAATTTCAGTTACAATGTTGTGGAATGACTAGTTCAACTGACTGGT
This sequence comes from Ctenoplectra terminalis, assembly GCA_019453375.1. NCBI lineage: Eukaryota > Metazoa > Arthropoda > Insecta > Hymenoptera > Apidae > Ctenoplectra > Ctenoplectra terminalis. The sequence continues at coordinate 48,214 of SMSQ01018336.1, forward strand.
CTCGTGTAGGATTCTCTGAAAATACTGTACCAAATTCTTGCTGTAAAGAAGTACCAGAAGGAAGTAAATGTGACTCAAATTCAATCCACATTCATTCCAATGGTTGTATGAGTAATCTTCAGTCTGCTATTGAGCATAATGCTTTGATTTTGGGTGGTGCAGGCATTGGCATTGCTATTATTCAGGTAATTTTTATTGTTTATTTCTTTTAATTTGAAATATCTATTTCTCAAACCAATACTAATAATATTAATAATAATAATAATAATAATAATAATAATAATAATAATTTGTAAAAATAAGAAAATACCAGTAAATGTATATCATGTCTATGAAATATTATATATTATATTAATTATAAAATCCAACTGCTATAACAGAATTTTTTTGTTTCAGTTAATTGGAGTTATATTTGCATGCTGCCTAGCACGTTCAGTTCGCCGCGAGTATGAGACTGTGTAAGCAGGCAGATATCTCCAATTTTAATGCCTAAACATTGCACTAAGACTTCAAAATAGCTGTCTTTTTTTCACTCTTACACATTCATATGTATATTCTTCCTCTATTTTTCTTCAAGTAATTGAGTATTACACAAATTGCACACGCGTACATACATTCATACATACATACATACATACACACACATATATATATATATATAATATAATTATGTATGTATGTATGTATGTATGTATTTTTTTTATAATATTGCACAAAAACAAGATAAAAAATTCACTTGTATACTGTTATTAGTGGTAATGTTTTACATTTTATACATGTGTAAATAACCACTTATAATTTCGTTATTATCGCTATCACTAAAACTGCTGCTGATGTTACTACTACTGTAGGATTGGGACTTTGTAGCGATCGGATAAAGATTAACTGACATACTATTTATTCGAACGCATAGCTTGACAAAGACTATCTGCGTTCGACTCGAAACATACTTTGGAACATTCTTAAATGTCGTATTCGAGAATATTCGAAAGTGCATTCCCACTCCGCACAACTATTACTATTATTACAATTGTTAACATTAACACTAATAGTGGTGATAGTAAAAATAGTAGTACAATAATTATTTTGCATTTGATATATAAATTAGTTAATTCTTAAGATTACAATTTTTATATGAAACGAAACAAGTATATTTGTGCAGTACTATATCTTTTATGACTATTTCTTTAAGACTGATAATATTTATTGTATGTTAACAAAGAAGGATGTTTTTGTCCTTTGTTAACGAACTGCACGCAGAGATTTTAGAATTATAAACCAAAAAATGATATATTTGTGTTAAGATTTCAATATTGAGCACATGAATATTAATGTTTTTTTAGTTATATGTTACTACATTTTTTATTTGACCTGAGATATGGCAGTGCTGTAATTGTCAAAAATATTAAGCTTTCAGTGTCAAATAGTTGTAGCTTTCTTTATTAAATTTGAGTTTCTTTACAGTTCTGTTAAAAATAATTTAATACCATAACGTTTTAGACTTTGTATGGCATTCTTTAATAAGTTTTATAAACTATAGAAATACAATTTAAAAAAAAAATACCAAACATAGACAAAATGAGCAAAAACAACATCGTTTTTAATGAAAAAGTTATATTCGTACGAGGAAAAAGAAAAAAAAAAAAAAAACTTAAAAGGCATTATGGTCAAATCATCAGATGGAATAAAATTAACACTTATACTACACAAATGATCATTACTTAATTTATATCGATTCACATTTTATTTATTTTTGATTTTAATTAGATGTTTATACCATCATGCCTTTTATTCGATTAAAGTATTATTATTTAAATGATAGATAAATTAAATTACCGCAAAAAGACGGTTCGAGAAAGACTGTTTACGTAAAAAATAAGGTGTTCTATTATTCATATAAAGTTTACAGAATGTTGGTACAATAAATTATGGATTACAATTAGCAAATTTAATATAATTGTATGATTACACAATTGTACATATGCTGAAAAACTATTGAAGACAATTTAATATTCTGAATGGAACAGTATGTTTTCTGCACTGAGATACAAGTTCAATGTTGTTAATAAACAACTGTGTTTGATTAATACCGATGCTGTACGATTCTTTAAAGACTTAAAGCTACGCTTTCCATGATGTGGATATTTAATTAGAATTAAAATACTTAAAATTAAAAATAAAAATATAATTTATATATATATATATATATATATATAAATATAAAGTAATATTTATATCAGTTTTTATATTTTTTCTTTTCCCCTTCTTCTTCTTCTTCTTCTTGTCTTTCTATAAAATGAGCTGATAGTGCGATTGACTATAATATTATTAACGATTATTTAATTCATAATAATTTATATAAAAGTAGATGAAAATAAAGATATGCGAAAGATAAAATAATATCGTAAGAATGTAAAAATAATCTATATCTTTTTCGTATCTCTGTTAAAAATGTAAATACTTCTATACTTGTTATAAAATTTTGTATAACTTTTTATCAAATATATTTTAATGTTTTACTATCAGTGAGAAACAACCTGTTTAAAAATAAGTGAAATTGATATATTCAAATTTAAATTAATAATATTAAAGATTATATATTTAATTGAAAATCCATATTTTGGAAAGCGTAAATAACTGTGCACCTTCTCGCTTTGCTACATAAGGTTTTCAATGTAATTTATTAGAAGCTGCGTATTGTGTGTATCACAGGCAACTTAATTAATCTCTACTTCCAGCGAGACCGCAGCGCATTGATTCAACACCCACTAGGAGGCATTATAACTAAATATTGTTCGTCATGCATTCATTAAGAGAATAATTCTAGAACCGTCGCAAGACCATTTATTCAGAACCTGGCTGTAGATTAATATTCATCTGTAGTTTAGTTTAAGAGAAAGCAAACTATCGGAGAATACAATTCATTATACTGCCATTATCTGCCAAATGGTTGAGACCAAACAGCTCTTTCTTAGGTCGCGCTGTATGTTGAAATTAAAGTTTATGGCATAAGAATGTTTAAAAAAGAGATTGGAAGATCGTTATATATTTGGCTTGATGTTTGTTGCAGTCTAACAGACTTCTTTGATATTTAATTTCTTGGAAAAATAATTGTCTTTCAAATTTTAACACTGTATAACACTTAAAATTTTTATAAAATACATTTTAATGTGCACATGGAGCTGGATAAATATTTTATTTGTCCAAACGATATGTTGTTAAACTTTATCATAATATTTTATATTTTATATTTTTTAACATTAATAACAACGCAATGTAAGAATATCGGGGAAAAAGAGTATTTACCTCTGCATACATTAACGTAATACAAGTTTCATAAAACGAGATGGTAATATCCAAACAACAAAATGAATGGTGCTTTACAAGTTGAATTAAAAGAAACTTTAATTTAAATTGTAATATATCTAAAATGTTTTTATCCAGCTCCAACACCTGAAACATTAATATAAAGGTCATATACTACAATATAAGCTTTACTTTTCTTAGTAATTTCTATAAAAACAAGAAATTTATCATGAAGTACATTAAATTATTTTTTAACAATTTTACAAAAATTAATCTTAATAACTATACTCTTTTATATGGTTATAATTCGTATAATTTCAGTATTAATCAAAGAAAGATAATTCAGAAAGAGAACTATATAATTATAATAGTAACAATACTAATAATAATAATAATAATAATAATAATAATAATAATTATAATAATAATAAAAATAAAAATATAGAAATTTATTATAAAATTTAAAGATATCAATTAATTTTTGCTAAGATCGTTGCACTTTATCGTGACTTTGTAGTTAAATAATTATGTGTTGGGACCAAAGTTCTAAATTTCTGTGATGCGGAAATTTAAAAAAAATCTCCCTCTCTCTCTCTCTCTCTCTCTCTCT
>SMSQ01018336.1:52895-66820 GCA_019453375.1 Ctenoplectra terminalis
TGTATGTTGAAATTAAAGTTTATGGCATAAGAATGTTTAAAAAAGAGATTGGAAGATCGTTATATATTTGGCTTGATGTTTGTTGCAGTCTAACAGACTTCTTTGATATTTAATTTCTTGGAAAAATAATTGTCTTTCAAATTTTAACACTGTATAACACTTAAAATTTTTATAAAATACATTTTAATGTGCACATGGAGCTGGATAAATATTTTATTTGTCCAAACGATATGTTGTTAAACTTTATCATAATATTTTATATTTTATATTTTTTAACATTAATAACAACGCAATGTAAGAATATCGGGGAAAAAGAGTATTTACCTCTGCATACATTAACGTAATACAAGTTTCATAAAACGAGATGGTAATATCCAAACAACAAAATGAATGGTGCTTTACAAGTTGAATTAAAAGAAACTTTAATTTAAATTGTAATATATCTAAAATGTTTTTATCCAGCTCCAACACCTGAAACATTAATATAAAGGTCATATACTACAATATAAGCTTTACTTTTCTTAGTAATTTCTATAAAAACAAGAAATTTATCATGAAGTACATTAAATTATTTTTTAACAATTTTACAAAAATTAATCTTAATAACTATACTCTTTTATATGGTTATAATTCGTATAATTTCAGTATTAATCAAAGAAAGATAATTCAGAAAGAGAACTATATAATTATAATAGTAACAATACTAATAATAATAATAATAATAATAATAATAATAATAATTATAATAATAATAAAAATAAAAATATAGAAATTTATTATAAAATTTAAAGATATCAATTAATTTTTGCTAAGATCGTTGCACTTTATCGTGACTTTGTAGTTAAATAATTATGTGTTGGGACCAAAGTTCTAAATTTCTGTGATGCGGAAATTTAAAAAAAATCTCCCTCTCTCTCTCTCTCTCTCTCTCTCTAAAGAATATTTTCCAAAAGTATTACAAGAATTTTTGAATAAAATTGCGAATTTATGGCATTGCCTTGATTTAACTAATTTTATTACTATTATTGCAATTGTAATTCCAATTATTTTTTCACTTGAAATCTCGCATACTTAAAAAAAAGAACAGAAAAATTAAGATATAGACATTATAATTAATTCTTTGATCGCTAATTATTATAAATAATTATCGTCTAATCTGTATCTTTTCATTATTTATAAATATTTCAATTTATATAATTAACCAAGAAAAAGAAATTATTTTACAAATAAAAATAATCAAATTAATACAATTTTGAATGTCCTTTTGCATTTTATATACATATAAATTATAATTAATTATCAAGTCGGTCAGAGACAGAAATGGATATATTAAAGAAAATAAGCGAGATTTAATTGAATTTTGAATTACGAAAAGTCAACAGATAATACTGAAATCTTAAGGTGTGCCTAATTTTTTGCATTGTGTCTGAATAATAAATCAATGTATTAGAATTGATCGATGCAATTAGTTTAAGCGATTATCTACAATTTTAATAACAACTAAGGCAATTAATGTTCCCACCTTTAAACTATTAATTCAGTATGTGGTAAACTTTTACTATTATTTATCTTCTTTTCAATTATAACAGTTTGTTCAATATTATTTATCCTATGCCGTTTTTAAATTAAGTTTCTATCCTATAAATTTCATTTTTAATATTTTTAATATTTTTAATATTTTTAATATTTTTAATATTTTTCTTAATATTCTTAATATTCTTAATATTTTTATCGATTGGTAATCTGTTTACATATAAGTTTGTTTAATTTTTATAGCAATATTTTAAACTGTAATATTAAATTGTATAAATGTGTAGATGCATAAGATATGCGTGTTAAATTAATTCAAATAAATGTACATGCATGTAATTTCAACAATATTAGAATTTACACATGATTATATATTTGATGTTAGAAGATTAAGATTTTTGTATTCGATAAGAAACGTTCTCATTTAATGATAACATTCGATCTATGTTAATTTATATAATTTCGTTAAAAAATTGTAATTTTTAATGCAGATAATGAAAAGAGAAATCAGCATTTTAATGTTATCTTTAGATGATTGGCTGAGAAAAAGAAAAGACTGATAATAATGTAATAAAAGTGAAAAACAAAATCAGTATTAAATGAGAAGTAAACAATTGTTTTTTGTGGTATTTAGTCGCTTACAATATTTTTATACTAATAGCAATTCAATTCATCGATTATTATGTTACTAATAATATTCTTTAGAAGCTGACCACTTTAGCACATCTTGTCCAATACGTATTATGTCTATATAAATAAAATACATTAAGTACGTACTACATATTGTGTTTATATAATCGGTCCTGAAAACTATTATTTTCATTATTTTCATTATTTTCATTAATTTCATATTAATCACTTACCTAAAATCATAGAATTAAAACAAAACCAATCGTTTAAGAATAAAGACCAATAAAAATATTATACAATTTTTTTTTTATTTTTATTTTATTGTGTTCTATATTCACTTATAAGATTTAGCAGACTAACATTTATTAATCGTATAGGATGCTCTCTTCTAGTGTCTTACAATTATCTGTTGAGGGAAGTAGGGTAAATATATATACGTAAAAAAAAAAGTAATTAAAAAAAAATTCACAGGAAAGAATAGGATAAGAATCTGTTTAAACGATCTTCTAAACGTTAATTATATGTGAGTGATTAGTGATATATCCTGTAAATTATTTTACAGAATCGTTACTTTATGAAAGTTACAAATTTATTTAAATTTAAAACATTTTGTAAATTATTAAATTATTATTTTTCTCCAATTCTTTGACTCTGATTCAAAGAATCGTTTAAACAATTTCCTGCACATAATTTTTACGATGCAACATCCTTCGTTAAAAATGTTTTTACTTTTTTTAACGTTTAATTACAAAAGAGCAAATTCTAGGTACGATCTATATACATTTTCAGGGGTCTAAAAGATCTGTAGATCATTTCATCAAGAACCTCACAGAATATATTTACAACAATCTCAACGACAGTAATTTTAATCGAATAAAAAAATGAAAAAAAATTTTTTTTTTTTTTTTAGCGCGATAAAAACTGTACAGTAACTAAGTAATGAATGAATCAGTTGATTTAATTTATTTTTTAGCAATTTTTAATTTTTTCAAACTTCTATCGTTAATTTCATTTGTGATATACAATATTGTAATGTGAATAGTTCGATATTTTTTCTGCAAATTTATCGTTCACCCAAATTAATTAATCTGTGTAAAGTGCGTTTTTAAATTATTCGTTATATATATATATATATTATCGGTAATAAATTTGACGAAAATCATAGACTGTGATTTTTTTATCGTTAACACAGAGAAAATTACGTTTATGTACAGTTACAGCGATTTAAAATTGACGGGCCCGAATAAAATATGATCGTAAGAATCTTTGAATAATTTTAAATTTGTAACAGTTTAGTCAAAATTAATTTAATTTTCATGGCGAGTATTATTATCAAATAAATATATACGTGTATACATACATACATACATACATACATACATACATACATACATACATACATACATACATACATAAATGCATACATAAATGCATGCACGCACACGCACACGTATGTATATAAACGATTTTCACAAAATATGTATTTTTTCTTATTTTATCTTGACACGACAAAGTATGTTTTAATGGAAATAAATTTTAATCCGACGGTTCGATATAATGTAATTTCATGTCTTATTTGCTGCAGAAATTATGTAAAGATCTAAAAATTTTAAAGGGCCCCTTAAGATAACTACCAGCCTAATTACTTACAAGTCAGATTATTTGTATTGTTCATAATATTGCCTAACCTATCAATATTATTCGGTACTATCAATGGACGTACCATTTTAAATACTATCTCATCGCAAATTTTTAAAACGTACAGATGAACAAAACAAACGGAGGGCAAAAGAAAAAATTAAGAAGCTCTCACTTTCACCTTTTCACCCTTAAGACATATTTATAAAACAATTCGCATGAATGGAAAATTCGAATTTTTCGTTAACTCTGAAAGATTTATCACTTCTATTTTTTGGAAGACATTGTATAATAATCTTAATCCGAATAAACATTGGACAGTTTCATAGAATAATTTACCACAGATTTATATTTTATCGTAAAAGATATTAATATGAAATATATTTATTATTTTATGAAAATTTAATTTTTTTAAAAGAACCTATAATACAACTTATGTCTTTGAAATATTTTTCTTTTCATTTTCTTTTCATTTTTTTATGATCTTCCATTCCCAACATATTATTTACCAATTACAATATTAAATGTCTGTAAAGAAAACAATTACTCGATACGAAAAATCTATGATAACTATATGTTCTTATGATACTACTGGTCAACTGTATCCACAAGAATATATTCTTTCTGGAAGAAATAAAGTTTGTCTCAAGTGCAGTCGAGTGAAAAAGAGAATAGTGAGGTTGCACATGCACGCACATTCATTCATCTTAGGCACATTTACATACTCGATATAAAAGCACATCACAATGATCGTGTCGACGATCTTAGAGTCTTTCGTTTAAAGCAATCCTTCGATAGATATACATATACGTACGATAAGTTTTCGAAGGTGCTGGAGAATCTGAACCATGATTATTCGACTGATCATTTGTAATCATTAATTGTATTTACTAGGAAGTAAAGTTTAAACAGAAACAGAAACAGAAACAGAAACAGAAGTAAAAATAAAAATTATTTAGTTTCTTTTACAACATTTTTTCGAATAACCGACCATTTTTATTAGTTTTTTTTTTTAATCTTTGTTGTCAATGTAGAGTAATTCTCTTTAACCTGTTTATACTTAAATCGGTAAATTATAATTTTTTTCATCAAGCAAATGATTATCATAATGGATCATAATGGAGCATGATAAATAATTCTAATTAACACATGGTTTAGAAAAATACCGCTACATTAAAACAAACTTAAACTCATAAATAACAATCGATCAATCGAAAAAACTTCATTCGTATGATTAATTTATTAAAAATAATTGATCGGTCCGAATAATCAAAATTTCAATACAGTTAAATGGGTTTTTTTAAGTAGCGGTTCTTCGCTTTGAAAAAACGAGGACAGCTTTTAGTTTCCAGAAGATCATTCATGTGGCATAACGCTTAGTCCAAAGCCGTGCTATGCGATCGTGTTCTTCTCTATTTTGTAGATACTGCGTTGCTATACTTCCTACTAAAGGATCCGCTGAAACATGTGAACAATAAATTTATTAATTTTTTTTATTTTATTTAATATTATCCACTTACTTGAAAAGATTTTAGTGATATGAATATTAATGAAACAAATTCTATTTATTTATTTATTAACTTATATATATATATATATATATATATAATTTTACTCTGATAAATATCGATTTTACATTACCTGGATTACAGTCTGTTAAAAGAGAGCAGATGGATAATAGAACCTTCGAAATAGTTAGCGCAGGAGACCAATTATCCTTTAATATGTCTAAGCAAATTACACCCTGACTGTTGATGTTACAATGATAGATGCGTGTTCGGAATGTAACCTAAAAACGTTGTTAACGATTAATTATCATATTAATGATTTGACGGCCAGTATTTCTTCGGTACTACTTGTGAATCAAATTGACCCACAATGGTGTTTCATCATTTATACCACATATTGGAATAAATCCTGAAAAATACCCTTTACGTCACTCAGAAGCAACAAAAATGATAAATATTTCAATTAAAATATGATTATATAAAAATATTTTTCTTTTTAAAGGAAAAAAAATATTATGCTTAGATTATTTTAAGTTAAATATCTTTTGTTGAAGAATATAAAACATTTTACACGCTTAAATAGGCTATTACTAATTCCAATCTTAATTTTGTTATAATTTTTTTTTATACATTATAATTGAAAATTATACAACAATAAACACATAATAAAATTCAATCTTATTTATTTATTTTTTTAAATAACTCATTATTATATGCCTACACTGTGGTTTTTTCACTGTACAGTTCTTCTTTTTATAAAGTTCACGAAATAATTGAGAATAATAAAGAATATTATTGACGTACCTTTGGAGGTTTAAAAGGATACTCTGGAGAAAAGTGTATATCTAAGAAAAATACTCCTCCCTCGTAAACTGAACCAGGAGGTCCAAGTATTGTTGACACCCATTCGTATAAATTATCTCCCTTAGGTCCTGCGCTATAAGAGAAAAATTACAGTTAGACAGATTATTGAATGGTTTAGAATTTCAAAAGTGGAAAGAAAACGGAGAAAAAAAAAAAAAAAAAAAAAAAAAAAAAAAAAAAAAAAAAANTAAGAAAAGAAAAAAAAAATCATGGAATTTGGATAAAAATTAACGATGCAACTAATTGAACTAAACATTTTTGGATTAAAAAACAAAAAATTTAGAACAAACTATTATATTTGAAATAATAAATAGTATAAACGTTAGAACGAAAAATTATGGGAAAAGATCAAACCTGCAATTTGGTGGTGGGTCTAATGTGATTTCTGCCAATTCTTTTTGTATCCTGCGACAAGAAGATTAGTTTAAGCTCTTGTTAAGTCTCCATGGCAGAGTCTTTTTAATTTTGGATGATGGATGTGCTACCTTTTGGCGGATGTTCCTAAAGCTTTAGACATCTTTGGGTTTGGCTTCGCTTCCTTGCTCTCTGGCTTATTATCCGCCAGGGATGAACCACGCCCCCGGCCAGTTCCACTGGAACCTGCGCCTGATGACATGGCTGTAAAATAATATGAATATGTTACAAAGTATATTAATTTTAAAAATACAAGTAACGTAATAATGTTTAAGAAATATATGTTAATAATATACGGTTTATTATTTCTATTTAAATAATAAGCAATAGATAATAAATGAGTAAAGAGATGAATAAAGAACAGCATAGAACATAAATGAAATAGTGAAACAATGAAACAAACCTTGTGTCCTTAAGCGTGGATGTAAAGAATCTCTTAGAGCAAAACACACGCAAAAGAGGAATACTCTTGAAAAGATCGGTAGGAATAATAATATTCTATCCGGATCAAAAATCAATGACTGAATTTTCACCTAAAATTTAAATAAAACAGAAAAATAATGCGAGTAAAACAAAATTTTGTAATATAACAATATTATAATATAAAACTATTTATTAGACTATTATAATAAAAACAGATGTATCGTGCTAAGATTATATTAAAATATTAGACTCTTGAATAAAAATTTATGTAAACAAATTATAAATGTTAGAAATAGTTTTAAAATATAATATTAAAATAAAACAATATCATACAACAAGGTTATACGTTTAATTGAAGTTTTCATTGATTCGAATAAAAATTAAATTATAAATATATTAATTTGTAGAAATGTCCTACTATTTAAAATGAAAATAAAATAATTCCAACACATAAATTGAATCTGATTTCCATATATTTGAATTCTACAATGTGCAAACAAACAAACAAACAAACAAACGTTATACGAATAATTAAACAAACCTTGTATAAATGATTTGATAAAAGGTTTTATTAATTTAAATTATATTTAAGGAAACAGTATATAATAATAATAATAATTAATTAAATTCTGTAATTTCAGTAGTAATAATAAAACATGAAGCCATATAGATATATGTATTTTGTGTGTGTGTGCGAGTACGAGCGTGCCTCCGCGCGTGTATGTGTGCGTGTGTTTAAAAAATTATATATCCGTATATAATTTTTTTTTTTAACGAGTCTAAATAATAATTGTAAAAAAAAACAATAAATAAATAAATAAATAAATAAATAAATAAATAAAATGAAATATATACAAATACGTGAATCCTTGTACAATAAGTGACAATGTATATTATTAATTTCTACTCACAACTAATTTAATCTACAAAATTTGTTTAACATATAACCCGTATTGTTTAGACATATTTGGTAAATATATTACGAAAAATCGGACAATAATTACGAATAATTTTTGGTTTAAAAGGAAGATCATAGAACGATTGATGATTGAGAGGAAGAGGTGTGTTACCTCGTTGGTAGAAAGGGTAGCTTCTCGATCGTTTCAGGATGAACTGTAGGATTGAGGATCGAACCTATATAAATCCCAAGTGAACCGCGTGAATTCCTAATAGGACGTACTGTTGGAAGCGAATATGCTTCTCAAGTGCTGCTGTGCAAGCTGGCAGGCTTCATCGTCGCTCTCATGTCCCGAAATCACGATCGCGGCGTCTCTTTTCCTTCGGCGAGCGCCGAAACGTGCGCATCTCTGCGTCGCCGGATGTTGACTCTATCGCCGCCGCGGCGGACATCGGTAGCCGACGCTCCTAGATGGATGCACCGTCGCTACGATTATTTAGGAATATACAATACCAATTATTCTTAATAAATTCCCTATTGTTGCTTTTGCTCCTTTTCTTTATTTTCTTTATTTTCTTTATTTTCTGTCTTTTCTTTTTTTTCTTTTTTTTCTTTTTTTTCTCTTTTCTTTCTTTTCTTTCTTCTTTTTTTCCTTTTTAAGTTATTAGGTTATGTCACATTAAATTACAATTAAACCTTTCTCGTTCAATATTACTAATATTTGACATATATTATTTACGCGGATGATAAAAATAGAAACTCTTTATTATTTGTTTTAGCTAGAATCGATTAATTAAAAAATATTTCTATAAGTAATGATTTCATTATAAAATATTATAATCACTGTTTTTTTTTGTAAAAACTGAAAAGTACAAATTTTTTTTGACACGTTTTCTTCATCATTCAATTATTATTGAAATAAATTGATGGTGCGGTTCGACCAGTTACTTAATATACATACTTAATAATAATATAAGAATTTCGTTTACAGTTATATTTTCTATATAAACTCGGGCACAATTTCACTCTAAAATTCAAATTTGAAATAAGGGACAATCGATATATTGAAACGTAACATTTCAATGATAAAATTGAAATACTTATTTGAGATATATGTATATGTATACTTACATTCTTCTTTTTATACTTTAACTCTATAAAGTTTGAATATATGTATAAGTTCTTTACAAAATACTTTCAATTAATTTCACTTGTAAAAAGAAGAAGAAAAAAAAGAAATAAAAAATATAAAATAAACACCAATAGCTGATCTGGGTTGTGTGGACTTCAGTCGTATGAGATATTTTTCGATTATACATATACATATATGTACAAGAGTGTTAGAGATTAATATTTTTCTGGATTTTTTAATTGGAAATATGACACTATCTTAGTGCCAAGCAGAATAATCGGAAGATTTGCATTACACATTTAAAAGCTGCATGCGCCTGTGGCAATGTGTCATTAACGTTATTATTTGAAAAACAAATTTTTTAAATTGAATCTCAAACGATTAAACGCAGAAGTAACCTCATATATGGTTATATAATTTTATAAGTGACAAGTAATCGTATAAATTTTACTTTAATATTTAAAAAAAATGCAAAAATTCATCTTTATAATTCTTCTTCTTCGTGTTTGTATCAGTGGTGAGTTATTATATTTTAATATACATAAATATTTAATAAATCCGTACTTAATTATTAACTATTAATTACTATTGTTATTACTTTTAATATACACGTATATTAATTATTCTATTGCTGACAAATTCATATGCTTGTACAGCACGACCTTCGAACAACCTTAAACGCTATTAGAAAAGCGTAGATGACGAGTTTTCTTATTTTTATTATAAGACTTACGGCAATTTCAATAGTTTGCACAACAACAATAATACTAATAATTGTAATAATAATAATAATAATAATAATAATAATATTTAATTATTATTAATATTATTATTATTATTATTATTATTATTATTATTAATAATAATATTGATGATGGCGATGATGATGATAAAATAGGAAAAAAATTCAGATGCAATTTTTTTTTCTTCTTTTTCTTTTTCTTTTTCTTTTTATTTTTCTTTTTCTTTTCTTTTCGTTTCGTTTTGTTTTTAATGAAACTATACGAAGGATAACGATACTTTCGTCCAACTGTTTCAGTGGAAGATTTAGACGAATTAAATTGCATTGCTCAAAAATAAATAGTAATCGTATTCATTCTGTTGTATGCATAACAGTTATTTTTACAAGTTTTACTACATAAAATTGTCTACTTTTTAGACGAACACGAAGATTGTCCAGAAATTACCAAACGTAGTCAGTGGAGCAACGTGGATGCAACAAACGTGAATTACTTAATCATTCCTATCTCCTATGTTATAATTCATCATACTGTTACTCAGGAATGTAACACCACGAGTGAATGCATTTCTCTAGCCGAAAGTATTCGATCTTATCATATGGATGTCAATGGATGGAACGATATCGGATATTCTTAAGTATCTTTTTAAGTATATAGCGATAAATGTTTTTGGTATAATGTACTTACTTATATAAAATCTTGAATTTAGGTGTAGTAAAAATAACCGACGATAAATTTACCCCCGACAATTGCAAACAATTTTAATACGCTTGTTTTCTATTTTATTAATAACAATAACAATAATTAACAATAATTGACAATAATTGACAATAATTGACAATAATTAACAATAATTAACAATAATTAACAATAATTAACAATAATTAATATAAATTACCAACGACAACAATAATAATTAACAACAACAATAATAAGAATAATAAGATAAATGGCTAAAGTAAGGAAACGGGCATGCAGGCGACGAAAACGTTAAGTGGTTAAATATTTTCTCAATAGAATACAAATGATAATCGCACGGACGTATTGGTTTTTTATTTTTTGTTTATTATTCAATACTTTTTCATTTAACAGATTTTTAATCGGTGGAGATGGAAACATATACGAAGGTTGCGGCTGGAATCGAGAAGGAGCTCATACATATGGACACAATAAAAAGTCTATCGGGATTGCTTTCATAGGAAATTTTCAAAGTACTTCATACTTCGTACCATACTAGAAATACTTTTTTCTTATTATCTACACGCTTTATCGTGTATTCCGTTTTGCAACTATGTTAGGTTGGTCGATAAATCCGTGCGGATTTTAACGATAATTGTATTACCGCGCTTTGAAATACAACTAAATTCGGTTCAAATCTTAGAAACAAAAGGTGATTTAGCAGTTAAAATGGATAATATATCATTGAATAAAAATATTCCCTTTTATTAAAAAAGAAGAAAAAAAAAGAAAATTGCTTTTTATTTACATATTAAAACTCGCACACATTTTTTGATCGATCTAATATTTTTAACTGTAATTCATTTATTTTGAATTTGATAATTTTTCCTGTTTAGAAAAAACTGCAAGTAATAAAATGCTAGATGCTGCACATAAATTAATTCTTTGCGGCAAATCACAAGGGATACTTAGAAATAATGTTCGTATAATCGGAGCTAGACAAGTTCAAAACATTGCAAGTCCTGGACTCGAACTTTATGGACAGATTCAAAATTGGCCTGAATGGGTTCCTAAACTGTAGCCATGTTATATCGTGTATAGTGTATGGTTTTAAGCATAACTAATATTTACTTATTACTATACAAAATATTAGTTTAAACACTATACATACAATTAGTAAGTGTATTTATGTATATACATTATAAATTGATTAAACGAAATATCTCGTAAACTATTAAAGATAGAAGAATAATTATATGAATTAACAAACATTTTATTTATTTTTTAGAACGTTTTTCTTTATAAACAACAACATCGAGCAAAATGTGCGCATCAATTTATATTCTTAACCCTTTGCGGACGGTGTGATTTTGAGTAAACCGTACCGTGGGGCCGAGCCGGTACCGCGATAGTAGTCACTTGAAATGACGAGCGCACGTGTCAGCAGAAACGTTTCTTTAAGCGATTTTCATTCATAGCGCTCAAACGTGTCAAATTATAGACATATATGTAGATAGTACATGCGCAAACTTATTTTTCGCGAACGCATATATGCGTTTCTCGGCCATAGCAACGCGTNGTACCGCGATAGTAGTCACTTGAAATGACGAGCGCACGTGTCAGCAGAAACGTTTCTTTAAGCGATTTTCATTCATAGCGCTCAAACGTGTCAAATTATAGACATATATGTAGATAGTACATGCGCAAACTTATTTTTCGCGAACGCATATATGCGTTTCTCGGCCATAGCAACGCGTTTCTTTGGGACACAACATGTATATGCGTCTTTCGGCCTTATCAATTGTTTTCGCCGAACGCATATTTGGATTCCTCGAAATCGCCAAATTCATAGTTTCCGTAGAACACATATGTATGTATGTATGTATGTATATGCGGCGGTAGTCCGCAAAGGGTTAAACGCTTTGTTCTCAAATAAAATCTAATATTAATCTATACTTTTTCAATGTTACTTTCTAAATATTCCTAAAACATATTGGTTTGGGAAAAATTAATTATATTAATCATTAGCTTTGGAACTAAATTTCATTTTACCAACAGTGGAGTTGATCGGTTAGACCCCCCGTGGCTGAATTAAGCTCAACTACTTAGTTATATCTATTTGTATCGTAAAAATCATAATTATAGATATTTTATGATTGGGAAAGGAGGGGGCGGGGGGGGGAGACGAAAAAATTACACGATGCAAAAGAAACAAACCTGTATCTATATATTTTATAGAAAATTACGAGAAATTCTAAAAAATGGATCATCGAAAATTTATAGAACCTCTATGACAAAATTAGAAATTCGTTAATTTTACCGTTTTAATAGTTTTAGTGTCAACTTGTTAATTTTTACAGATCAAAGTAATTTTTATGTAATTTTGCTTCGTTATCTCTTATTATCTTTTTCTGATTTCATGTAAATGTGTATATGCACGTATGTATGTATATTTATGCTGACAAAGAAGAGCATCGATATATTTACCTCTTCTCTTAAAAAGAACAACTGAATCGTGCTTGAACAGAACTGGAATGTAACCAGCCTACCTTGAAAACTGGCGCGTATTCGCGAAATATGTTGACCCCATCTTTGTTTAAAATTGATTGAAAAAATTGTTATTTCACACAACATTTTTTTATCTTTTGCTTTCTTACATTTTCTTATCCTACAACTATTGTATTTTATTTTAATTCTTAAATTTTCTTAAATGAATAATATTATCTTTATATATGTACATACATACATACATACATACATACATACATACATACGTACATACGTACATACATACGTACACAGCAGGCATATCTACCATAAATACAATATTGAATACCTAATTAATATCTAAGCAAAAGTAAACTCAAAGCTTATCAGCTTTGTTAAAAGGTATTCCGTACCGATTCAATTTCTATTAAATGATAATAAAATAATTTATCAATAATATGTAAGAGAATATAAAATCAAATACTTATAACTTTTGCAAACTACAAAATACTCTTCTGGTTCGGTTGGTTTTTTAATTAAATAAAACACTTTATTCTACTTGGCATAAAAAATTGTTAATATTATCTGTATGTAATTTTAAAGTAAACTATTTAAAACTAAAAAGATATAAAATTTTTAAATCGTTATCAGTGATTACCTTTGATTAACCGTATCCTTTCATAGTCTCGTCATTTCTCCATAATTTTTTGCGCTTACACACACGCGCCCGAACACACAAGTATACACACATATGCATGCAAACATACATACATGCATACATAGTTGCATATAAACCCGGTCCTGACCGATGGGATCTCAGTTCTCAGAATGCTGCGACTGAAGCACTCGGTAAGTAAAGAATCTACGGCGTTTATTTCAATCATTTGCATAGTTTGAACAGTAGATTTATACGCTAAAAAAAACACGATAAAACAAATTTTTTTTTTCTTTTTTTTTTTTTTTTTTTTTTTTTTTTTTTTTTT
>SMSQ01018336.1:76523-117073 GCA_019453375.1 Ctenoplectra terminalis
TTTTTCTTTTTTATTTATTTATTTATTTATTTTTTTTCTTTTTTTTTTTAACATATATGACAACACAATCTGGAAGTGCTATATAAAAACGTGCATAATTTTTCTTACTATGATTTTTAGCTAATGGTAAACACAATGTTTGCTATTTAAAAAATTTATTTTCAACATTAAAAAGTGTGCGCGTGTGTGCGCGTGTACCTATTTACGACCGTATAGTATTTAAATTTTAGTTTACAAACTACTCACACGTGGCGCTAAACATGTATCTTCTACCTGCTATTAGGTGATAATATCTTTGTCTTTCTTATCTCCACCTTTCCCCGCCTCGACACTTATCGTATCCTGTAATATCCATTGGTTCTACTCTTCCTTTTGACTTCTCGAAAATTGACGGGTTTCAAGTTGAGTTCAACATCAATGCGTGTTATCAAAAACGTTTTCTATTCGTATGAATAATCATAGTGTTAAGAAAACAAATCACTTTATTCGTGTTTCTTTCTAAGCTATTTAAAAAGTTTGAAAAACATATTTCGCATTTTTTCCCTTTGTACGTTGTTTGTTTGTCTGGATTCTTCTTTCTCTTTGGTGAATATACGAGTGGGAAAATAGCCGAACATAACGGAGTACCAACATTCGATGTATCGATACTAAAGACTACCGGTGTGGAGGGGGTGAGGTTTTGAGACAATAGTTTCCGAGTGAGGTTACATGGACTCATTGAAATGTCGTGGCTCATCAAACAGCGGACGTACGATTAGCTCAGGTGAGTGTAGTTGGGATAAAATTAAACCAATAGTTTTTTTATAATATTAAAATACATAGTTTTTATTGGCTCGAAAGTATAGATTTGATCAATCGTTGCTGGCCCGATTATTTTAGACGATGACGTGCTGCTTATGTATAACGCGACACCTTCTATCCTTAATTCTACCCGTGTCGCATTCCTTCGATGCGACTGTACTGTAATGTTTTAGTTAAACAGAATATCAAAAATTGCATTTACCCTGATGTTTTACAGATATCAAAATATGGTAACTAAACCGAATGGTTTAGAATTTTATCGATAATGTCTCTATAAATACGATACAATGATCGGAGAAAAAGTATCCGAGAAAAACACTATAGAATACATTATTTTAAATCATTTTTATTTCAAGTGATAATTAAAATTATTTTTTTTTTTATGAAAAAAACATGTTAATTTGTTACTAAAAATTTTCAAACAAATTAAACAATCAAACGCTCAATATTGAGCGTTTGATTGTTAATTATTTTGGTTATAATTAATTATTATGGTTATTCGTTAAAGGTAACAAAATTTTCATCCAAGAAACGAATAGATTAAAATTATTTAATTTATGCTTTATTTAATACTTTAGTCATACTGTAAATAATCGTAATTTTTTAACAAATGTTTCCTATTAATTTCTAAATTGTTTACATTGCATGTCACGATCCATGTAGCGTTATAATATGTATCTCTGTTATCGAAGGAGATAAATATTACATAAATATTACGATACGGCTAATGCATTTTTATTCGATCAATTTTAAATTATAACCTTTTGTTATCTTTTGCATTTCAATGGCTGTAAGGTAATAATTCACGGAAAAATGGTTAAGTCGTTACATTTTATAATTTATACTTTTATTATTATTATTATTTTTTTTTCTCTCTCTCTCTCTCTCTCTCTCTCTCTTATTTGTTCTTACACGAATTTGTCAGAAAGTTTTATTTATTTAAACACATTTATTAGATTAATGTAAAAGTTTTATTAGCATTTTCTTCGTTACCCTCAGTTAATAGAGGTAATAAATTATAGTTTTAAAAATATATCTGTTTCATAATTTTTATTTTATATTCGAAACATTTAAATATTTAACGATTTATGATTATTTATTAAACATATTTGTGTTAGTAAATTATTGAATCTTAAGATTTCCCCATTTCCTCGAAAAAAGTAACACAGTTATTTTGTTGTATGGACAGTTAAAGGTAAAAAGACCTCCTACGTTCAATTTATTCAGATCGTTCGTTGTAGAATTTTTCTACGATTTAATTTTTATTGTTTTATTGTTTTATTGTTTTATCGTATTGTTAAAATTTTTTAACTTTCCATTTTCTGAAAAATTTAACTGACGGAAAAATCGTTTTAAATTTAAACGAAATAATTGAACGCATAATTATGATCGATAACAATTTTGATTCGCGAGTAGTTACTTATTGTTGGTTTCTCATTTGTTTCCCAAGTACTTTTGTTTTCAACTAAGAGGTCTAAAAAAACGTCGAGATAACAGAGGGTTGAATAATTTTTTTTCCTAGAGAGCAGGTAGATAGTTCGTTTCTTAGAAACAGATTAGTTTTCGAAGTACAAACCTCTAACAGCTTCAAGTTAGCTTCGTGTTAGGTCAAATATTTTAGGCGGTCGTGCATTCTTTTTTTGTACATTACAAATTTTATGTATGTATGGATCCGTTTGCTGTATTTCAAAGTGGTATTTTTGTTTCAATGTTACGTCGCTATTAGTTTATACTTCTTTTAAATCGAACAAATTATAATCATTTTTATCTATGTATATTTAAAATAATATATACATGGTATGTACATACGTACTGCATCTAAAAGAACAGTTTAAACGACATGTGTGAATAAGATTAAATTGTAATAATTCTCTAACTTTTGGCAGAAAAAGCATAATTGGTTTATCTCCCCCCCCTCCCCCTCTTCTCCTCCGAGTATCGAGTATTTATCTATATCTTTCTTTTTGTTTGTTTCTAAGTTTCTTTTGTTAATACATCAAACTGAATGTACGTATACGGTAATTCTAAATTGTAATTCTCGTTAGGATTATTTTTCGTTATAACGTTTAACAATTTTTAGCTCTTGCAAACATAATTTAATATTTTCATGAAAAAGAAAATAAAACTACATAGTAGTACGAAGAGAACACATATTTTCATATGCAAGTTTTAACAAAAAATTAAATATTAAACTTCGTATACGTATAGTATGAGGCGGGAGGCGAGAGGGGGGGGGGGTCAGCTCTTAATTTGCTTAGTTTATCAAGTATTTTGTGTAAAACAGGTCTAAGTTAGTAAGCGTGGAAGTTTCAAGAAAGAAGCACGTATTGAAAATCCGCGGTTAAATTAATCTCGCAATCATTCGACAGCAGACAGCTTGGCACTAGTCTCTAAACCTTTCTGCTTTTATCTTCATTTTTAATAGACTGCAAGTCTGTCTCAGTGGTTCTCAACTTTCTGTTTGTATCGTTAAATACTTAAAATTTTATTGTTCATTTAAAAATATCCGAAGATACAAAAACATTCTACATTCAATTTAGTAACAATATATGTATAAACCATTTGTGGCTAAACAAACTTTTAATAAAATTATTTACAATTTTTTATTATTTCATATAAGAATTTGACCTGTTATATTTCACTTTATATATATATATATATATATATATATATGTATAAAATGAATTGTTTAATTTTTAATTTCTAATAGTAGGAAATATGATTACAGACATGGATTGATGTATAAATTAAATACTTGACTGCTTATATAATTTTTTAAATTTACAAATTATAAATATTCTTATTCCATAATTGATGTATGAATTTCTTTAAGATAATGTATGTATAATTTACATACGGTGTGAAAGATTTCTGTGTTCTGCTTTTAGGGAAGCAACATCCGTGAGCAACAACATCACAATGCGTATGTTGCTGCCACTGAAATTGGTTTTAGTCGCAGCAGTTTTGCTGCTGACAACTACCAAAGCAAGTGTCCATTTGCACCTAACTTCCGACACTGTTGAACGTTTTACCACCAGTGAACGTGAACAAGCAATCGCTGGAATCGAGGCTAGCCTTTTGTCTCTTCTTGGTTTTGCTAAGAGACCGAAACCTCAAGGTCCAGCTTATGTTCCAGAGTCGTTAAAGAAACTTTTTATCAAACAAAATACAATTGGTATGGCTGATATTGCTAAACCAGGAATTCATGCCAGATCTGCTAACACAGTACGCTCATTTTCCCATGTTGGTAGGCATATTTACAAAAATTATTTATTTTATATATTTTTAAACTTGTTCTTGATATTATGTTAACCTTTGACCGCTAAATTACATAAATTTTTCAATATAAGTAACCGTGGGATCATAATTCATTTCAGTAGAACAGAGGAAAGTATGTATCGTATGTAAACACAAAGTACACAAGCGCGCGCGCGCGCGCACACACAAACACACACGCACACGCAAAGTATACATAAATATACATAAATATACATAAATATACATAAATATATTTGCAATAAAAAAAGGCATCTATTGCTGGGAGACACTGTTCGGATAGTAGGGTGTTTTAATATTAGTGTATTTGAATAATGGGTGTTCGGATATTGGACGCTTTACTGCACATATATTAGTATTTCTAGAATAAAATAGTACTATGTTTTTGAAATTAAATAATAACTCTGTACTGTGTATAATATATAGTTTTGTAAAATTTAATATAAGTCGTTTGAAGTACAACTTTCTTTATTTTGTAATTGTAATATCGTTATACATATGTACAGTGTGTATACGTAACTAATAATTATAATTAATTTTATAATTTATGTTCGATAATAACATTACATATTATTTGTATTTTAATTTTTTCTTTCTTTATTTTTTTATTATATAGAGAGTGATTTAGATCATAAATTTCAATCTTCGAATCGCTTTCGTCTCTCTTTTGATGTAAGTAGTATACCTTCAGGAGAAAAATTGCAAGCTGCAGAATTAAGTCTTTCTCGTGTACCTATTTTAAATCGAGACGAATCAAACCCAAAGCTGGGTAGAATACTCGTATATGATATTTTACGTCCTGGTGCAAAAGGACACAGTACTCCATTATTACGTTTAATTGATAGTAAACCAATAAACACTAGAAAAAATGACACGATTAGCCTAGATGTTCATCCTGCTGTGGAAAGGTGGTTAAAGGATCCTAAAAATAATCATGGACTTTTGGTGCATGTACGTGGAACTAAACAGGAACACGTACGTTTAAAAAGAAATATAAAGGAGAGAAATGACACATGGGTTGTTAATCGCCCAATGTTATATACCTACACAGATGATGGCAGGTACAATGCAATTTATTTTTTTTACATATACATTTACATGTACATATTTTTTTTTTTTTTTTCCTCTCTCTTCTCTTAAGTAAAGAGAATAAGTTATTATCCGTATCATGGTTTTAAATGTTTACCATTGAATCAATAATTATTAATTACTCTTGATTGACTAATTATATACATTTTTGTAAAAAGAATATTAATTATACAATACGTGAAACAAATTTTAATATCGGAGTAACATATTTAGCACTGAATACATAAAATTAAGTTTTTGTTTATCTACATTTTTATACAATTGTAATATTTTATCCATTTTTTTTTCTCTTTATTTTTTCTTACTCCTAAATTTTGTCACATATTAAAAATATTGAGTATAACTGCTCGTTACAATTAATACTGTAATTGTTTTGCAAATACATAGTGTTTTTATAGTGAAGTTTAATGGATAGCAGATGTAGTGCGAAATGTTTTAATAATGTATTTGAATATTATATTAACAGTATTTAATATTTAGGTATAAGATGTCTTCCGCAAACCAAATAATGGACCGTCGTGCTAGAAGGGCGGCACTTAGAAAAAATCGCCGTAAAGATGGACGTGAGAATTGTAGAAGACATCCGCTTTATGTTGATTTTGTTGACGTTGGTTGGAACGATTGGATCGTTGCTCCTCCTGGTTATGATGCTTTTTATTGTCA
This sequence comes from Ctenoplectra terminalis, assembly GCA_019453375.1. NCBI lineage: Eukaryota > Metazoa > Arthropoda > Insecta > Hymenoptera > Apidae > Ctenoplectra > Ctenoplectra terminalis. The sequence continues at coordinate 82,353 of SMSQ01018336.1, forward strand.
CGGTGATTGCCCTTTCCCATTAGCAGATCATTTAAATTCAACCAATCATGCGATTGTCCAAAATTTGGTTTACTCAACAAAACCAAGCATGGTGCCAAAAGCTTGTTGCGTACCTACTGCACTTAGTTCAATATCCATGCTCTATCTTGATGAAGAAAATAAAGTGGTTTTGAAGAATTATCAAGACATGGCTGTCCTTGGATGTGGGTGTCGTTGACCATTATTTGTTAATTGGTCTAGTAAACTATTTTAACAGCGGAGAATGTATGTGCAATAAAAATGAGAATAATTGAAAAGTCATTAAAAAATAAGGGAATGGAGAATTAGGATTTTGTTAGATTAAATGGACGGTAAATTATACCGCTTTCGAACGATACGTTTAATTGTTTATACAATTAAGGTACAGTTTTAACTTTATTGTGTATGAAAATTTTAATTGCTCGATCAATTGTCAGAAATTTAAATAATCTTGACTAATTAACTTGTTTATTTACAAAATAAAATATAAAAAATCTGAAAAATTAGTAGTACGCATTAGGATTTTGATTCATTGATGGGTTAATGCACGGAATTAAAAAAAAAAAAAAAAAAAATTTTGTAACAAAATTTCCTATAAAAATATTTCAAGATCTTCAAAATTTTAGATACATAAAAAGTATGAGTCAATTATTATTGAACGTAATAAGTATTTTTATTAAGTGTAAGATGTAATACATGTATAAAAGGTAATGCAAAAACGCGTTAGGCAATTTTGATTTCAAATCTTGTTTGTACTTCTATTTAGTTTAAAGCATTTCACAGTTGAAAACAAAGAAAACACTTTCAAATGAGAATTTAAATCTAGGTAAGTGTGTACGTCAAAATGTTAAGTAGCTCCTCTTGCTAAGATAGTTTTTGAAACAATTAATGATTTTCTGCTATCGATTATTAATTAATCTTTCAATTGATTGTTAATTGTTTAAATGAAAAAAATTTAATTCGAGCAGGCGTGCAATCGACAATTTTGTTTGACGACAGTAAAACGTGTTGATAGTTCTGAATTGAAAATTGTAAATTTAAATTTACCTTTGTTGTTGTTATTATTATTATTATTATTATTATTATTATTATTATTATTATTATTATTATTATTATCATCATTATCATTATTATTATTATCATCATCGTCATCATTTTCATTATTATTATTATTATTATTAACTTAATGGTTAAAACTTTTCTGTATTTCTTTTATCATTCATTTCTTGATACTTTGAAATTTTCTTTATATTAATATCAAACTTATGAAAAATTTAATAAAATTACTTTTTTTTTTAAACATTTGAACAAACGTATTTTAAACATAATAATACTAACATATTAAAAATTTGTTCAATATTGTTTTATATTACATATTCTTAAGAAATATTTCTCTTTTCGTGGTAAAATATTATCTTTTTATCAAATATACATACGAAATTTTTCTACCTTACTGGAATTGAAAAATAATTAAGATAAATTATAAACGTTATATACAGAATGTTTTTAAATTATCAATATAATTTATAATTCACCTAAGTTCTGCTAGTTCCCTAATATAGATGAAAAGCTGTTATAGTATATTTTATAAATATTAAATGTATTAAAAATGAATAACAATTTAAAAACATTCATATATTGTACGATAATTAAATTTTATTTGTAAAGTTTAAAAAATCCAATATAATAGTTCATAATTTTAAATAGAATGGAAAATATTTTAGGGCTTGTTTTTTATAATCTATTCAAACTGTAACGGTAATAATTTAAACCGAATTCGTTAATCTATTAATGTTTAAGATACAAATGCCTTTAAAACAAATAACTCCTGCCGTTAAGAACGAACCGTACCTGCGCGAGAAACAATTATTTATAATGCTAGCAGGGAAAACTAAGCACATGTATATTTGTACAAAAAAGAAAAGGAAAATGGCGTTAATAATCATTTGTAATAGTGGCGCGCGTTAGCCTTTATTAAAATATGTAAAATAGATAGAAGTAAGAAAAGACTAATGTAAATATTGCGACTGTATAGTGAATTAGTATACATAGTATTCTATTCGATATTTTTATTAATATTTTTACATTTTTTGATTGTACACAGATATTACGTATGTAAATAGTAAATAAATTTGAATAAAAAAAAAAAAAAAAAGAAAAAAAAACGTAATATATTGTATATATGTTAGATTACATTTACAATTTTGGACTTAAATAGATAATAGTTACAAGAAAATAGGAGAAAATTAATTGAAAATAAAAGTAATAATTAATATGTATTATATTTTCAATTACAGGGTAAATCATTTTAGAATCATTTTACGCACAGAATATTAAGTATCGTATAAAATATGTAACAAAAGTTTTATTTCTTTATACAATTATGCTACATACATAGGATAATAGACATTTTGTTGTAAATGTAAAAAAAATATAGAAGAATTATTTCAGTCTTTTACGCCAAACGATAATAATAATTTAATAGAATGTATTTCTTCAAGGCTCGTGTAATGACAGTGCGAGGTAAAAATAATTTTTCACAAACACGACATATTGTACATTTCATATATACAATCATTTTGAATTTTGAATTTCATTTATGAAATATGTTAAGTATTGTATGGCACAGTCCGATTATAAATTGCAGGAATAGCATTACTTTGTTTATATAATTAGTTGAAAGTTGAAAGTTGAAACTTGTAACTTATTAATTTTTACATTCTGATTAACGGTTACATAAAAATGTTAACGAATATAATAAGTATTTCTCATTTTCGTAGCAAAAATAAAAAATGAAAAATAAAAAAAAAAATTCCTTTTCTACAAATGTATAATTTAAATGTTCTTAGATTTATTTAATCACTATAATCCATTACTTATTTTGATTTTTTTTTTTGTTTGTTTTTCGTTAGAAATAGATTTCAACTGTTTCATCTATTTTTAAAATAATTTTTTTAACGATTATTATGTTTACCGTTTTTAACTTGTAATATAAAGTTTGATATGTTTTGGTTGTAAATATGAAACTTACGCGTTTAACTTCTTACATACTATACCATACGTATATCTTTAGAGTAAAGACTATATTACTTATAAACCTAAACATAGCGTTGATACAAAAAGGAATCTTTTTTTTTTTTTCTTTCTTCTTGTTTTTCAAACAACTTGTATCGAAATTGCTAAAAATCATATACAACTTTTATACATTGTTACAGTATTTACAATACTTTACGAATAAATCGCTTACAAGTACGCTATAAAGTTAAGAGGCACAACGGCATAAACTTTTTACAGAGATAATTGTAAAAAAAACTTATTTAAATACAAGTAGTAGATTAAACAAATTTAATAATATTACAAAAAATACTGTTAAACAAAACTCTCAAATTCTTATTTATAAGAAATGAATTTTTATGTACAAAATTTGTGTTTCTTTTAAATTTTCTTTCTTTCTTTTTTTCTTCAAATTTTTCAAGACGAGATACAATCAAAGCATTTTATTTACGATAAATCGTGAAACGATAAAACTATTCTCTTATTTTACATGTTAGTATGAATAAATAAATTTTTTTTTTTTTTCTTTTCTTTTTTAATTAAAAAATAATATATTTACTTTTTCGTTTTTCGAAAAATATTTAAAAACTTACTAAAGAAAGAAAGAAGAAGAAGAAGAAGAAGAAGAAGAAAAAATACTGCTCTTTTAAGAAATAAAATATAAATAATAACCAACAAGTTGAATTCAAGGAACAGGTGAAGGAGGTGGCGGAAGTGGACTGAAATAGGTAGAAGATCGTGAACTAGGCGAAGGAGGACAACTAATTCCGGCATCACTTTGGTAAACAGATCTTGGGGTAGGGGGCGGAGGATAAGGTTCACTTTCATATCGATATCTTGCTGGATAATTACTGTCCGACTCGTCACAAACATCTGTACTGCAAGGAGTCGGAGGTGGAGGCTGATTTATGGTTCTGTAATGCCTATAAGGTTTATACCTAGACGCATTGCTACTCGAACACCTTGTAGAATTGGCCGTTGTTGCTGGACTTGGAGGAGGATTTAACGTTTCTTGCGGATAACCTCCTGTAGAACTTCCTCTGGTTGAACTTGACGCTCCTTGAAACAAATTTTTAAACAACGATAATAAACATAATTTGTTTTAATTAATGATTTAATAAATAATATACACGTGTATACCACACTTGTGTTGTATTTTATACTAAACTATAAATATAATGTACAGTGTATTTTTCAATATAGTATCGAGCATCAGAATTTATGGTTAATTTTATTAAATCTAATATTAGTGTACAAATGAAAAAAAAATTTACCAGTAATATGACTTCGATCATAACTTGATCCTATGCTACTTCCATTCAACATTGACATCCGTACAGTCTCCATTCCGATCTTCAAATCTTTTCTGCAATTCTTTTGTGCGAACATTGGTTTTGCTAATCTCGTTGGTTTTGGCGATAAAGGATCTCCAGCTGAGTCATGCAAAATATCAGGTAATTCCTCATTATTTATAAACTTTCTTCTACAATAATAAAATCCGAAAGCAATTGTTGCAATTGTTACAATCAGTCCAATAGGTACGATAATAACATAGGTAATTTTTCCAGATTCTAATGAATTGTTTTCTTGCCGCGGATTGTTCGCAGGTGTACACGCGGATGGAAGTTCGTCACTTCCGTCAGCACAGTCATCCCAACCGTCACAGAGTGCTGAACCAGAAATACAAACACCGTTTCCGATACACTGAAATTGACCTGGACGACAACAATGAGCTTCATCCAGGCCATCGTGACATTGAGCTGTTCCATCACAAACCCAGGACATGTCTAAAAAAAAAAAAAATTAAATAATATTTTATATGATCGAAGAAAAAAGAAGAAGAAGAAGAATAAGAATTATAAGAAGAAATTATAACAAATTTACAGTTTGCAAAGAAAAATAATTAATTAATTTATTTATTCTTATTAATTAAATGTCTCAATTATATTCTTACCAATGCAATGACCACTTTGACATTTAAATTGTTCACGACTACAAGCTGGACAACCTAATTCATCGCTTCCATCGGGACAGTCGGTTTGACCATCGCATTTCCATGTCGCAGGTATACAATCTTTTGCTTCTGCAGAACTAGGAGCAGCACAAGTAAAATGATCCGATCCACAGGCTGGTGCGGCTCTACAAGTTTTTTCGTCTTCGGATAAAACCAAAGATTTTGGACAAGAACACCTGAAAATTATTTTTTTCTTTATTTTCCTGTATCATTTATAGATTCAGATTGAATAAAAGAAGAAGAAGAAGAAGAAGAAGAAGAAGAAGAAAAAAAATGAATAAATAAATATTTATACTACTCAAATGACATCTCGTTCTTACTTAGAAGAAGTGGTTCCTATACAAAAATGTGAACATCCACCGTAATCCTGAAAAGGGCTACAAACGTGTGTTTTCATCACATCTTCTCGTGGAGTATTTACCGTAATTAAATCTGTAAATACTTTATTCATGATTGGTTTTCTTCCAGTTCCGAATTTATTAATACGTTCTAAACTTGATGTTTCTCTGTCGAACCAATAAATGAAGTCAAAAAATATTGACAAATAAACAGTTGATCCTTGTCCAACAGGAGAGACAAGAATTCTTCTATTTTTTCCATCAAAATCTGCACAATCAATTTGATTTCCATGTGCCCAATATACAATATTTGAAATTGCATCAACTGCAATGCTCGTTGGTTGTTCAAGATCGGTTGCTATAACCACTCTTTCTTTTCCATCCATTTTACTACGCATTACTTTAATCTTTTTTCCAATGTCTGTCCAAAAGAGTAGTCTCTTTTCCGAATGTATCGCAATGTTTCTTGGTTTCTCTCCATCACCTTTGACCACGACACCTAGAGCAGAGCCATTGTCAAGTTTTGTAACATTAATTGCATCATTGGTGGCACATGACCAGAATAACAATCTTCCTAATGCATCCAAAGCAAGATCCACTGGATGACCCGAATTTCCAGAAATCATTATACTCGAATGTGTTTTATTTTCTAAAGTCCTTCTAATGGACAAAGTTCGTCCATCTATCCAGTAAATGTGTTGAGTTATAGGATCAAATTCTATAGATCGTACATGTTTCAATCCTTGAATTCGGAGAACAACGTCTGGGCAATCATTTGTATCGGGAAGAAAACGATAAATTGCGTTACGTAAACTGTACATCATAAAATTTTTTGGTCCTATAAAAGAAATAATACACAGTTTTAAAGAACGTATAGAGAGTAGGCTGGTATATTTAAATATTTCTTCGAAATTATATGAAAATTATATGAAAATTATATGAAAATTATATGAAAATTATAATTGCAACAAAATAGAATGTACCAACCGATACAAGTTTTATTATCCTCTGCCAAACTGTAATGAGTAGGGCATCCACATTTCGAAGAATTAGATACGGTTTCATTTTTTCCAGGTAAAGCAACGCAAAGGTGAGTGCAATTTCCATTTTTGAATGCACAAGGATTCCATCCTGCTTGTCTGGAAGCATGGAAGATTAACAGATCCGTTACAGATTCTAACTTATTATGTATCTTTATTCTGTTTGATCCAGTGGTTTTATTAGCTTTCTCTATATCACCTGAATTAAACGAAATTAAACGAAATTAAACGAAATTAAACGAATATTTTGATTAAAATTTATTAATAAAACATAAGAATGTGATCAACAATGGAGTAATATTTATATTACCTGTATTCCAATCTGTCCAGTAAATATAATCTTGATATTGAGTAATACTAAACGGATACACGATGTTTTGCGTTATAATTGCATCTTTTTTTCTTGTATTTAAATCAAAGCTGTCGATAGCTGGTGTATATAAATCTGCCCAATATAATTTTCGTGCTAAATGATCAATTGTTAGACCATTTGCTTTTCTAATATTAGAAAGTATTATATCACGATGCGTACCATCTAAGAATGATCTTTCTATACTTCCAGAATTTCCCCATTCCGTCCAGTACATATGGCTAAAAAAAAGAATTATAACTTTTAATATTTCGCAAGAAATATTTGTTTTATAATTATTTAAGATTTTATAATTATTACTTTATCTTTTACCGAGAAGAAGAAACAGAAGAAACAGAAGAAACAGAAGAAAAAGATGAAAAAAATTATAGGTACGTATCTCATCTGGTAATACCAGTTTTTCATTTCTAATTAAAATTTCCTCGACGCGCTTATTTTTCTGTAATGTATCGAATGTATATAAAATGTGATAAAAATTAATATAATTACCCCCTGCCAGGGTCAAGAGCCAAACATCTAGGTTCAATAATATTACTCCAAACAAGAACTTTTCGGCTGCAGCCTTCTAATCGAACCATTTCTATTCTCCGAGTTCCTGTATCGCTCCAGTATAAATTGTGAGCAATCCAATCTATAGCTAAACCTTCGGGTGTTTCTAAACCAAGATCAACAACTCTTTCCATATCAGAACCGTTTATAAAAGCTCTTGTAATTGTTTTTAATTTAACATCTGTCCAATAAATTCGATTGTCCGCTATGTTAAAATCTAAGGCGCTGATACGGATAAAGAAAAAAGATGAAACAATTATTATATAAAGAGTTCAAATATAAATACATGGTAACGGGAATGGTAAATTATTAATAAATTAATTGTAAATATATGTAATTATAAGTTAAACTAGCTAATTTACCTTGCATCTTTAACACCGGTCAATGGTATAATATTATCGTTATTTGCATTTTCAATGCTAATTCTACCGATATTTTCTTTTCTTGCGAATAACATAAATGCATCTGGTACGACACAAGTCTTTTTGTCTTTTGTTAATTCATATTCAATTTGACACGCGCACACATATTTATTTCCTGGTCGATTTAAACACAAATGGCTACAACCACCATTATTTTTTACACAAGGATTTGTACCGTTAACTTTTCCTAAATGCACTGCTTTTAAACCCATAACATTTGGAACTTGATCAACAATAATTTCTCTTTCACCGCCTGTAAGTTTATGCGCTCTATCCACGCTTCGTCTTTGCCAATCGGTCCAATACAAATAATCTCCTAATAAACTTAATCCGAAAAGGTGTGGAAGATTGTCCGTAATTACTTCTCTTCTATCCGTGCCATCCATATTACACACTTCTATCTTATCCGTTTTTGCATCGCACCAATAAATTTTTCGTCTCGTAAGATCTAAAGCAATTCCATTTGGCCAAACAATATCTTTGGTTACTAGAAGAATACGCTCTGTTCCATCAAGATTACTTCGTTCTATTTTTGGACGCTTTTCATTCCAATCCGTCCAGAACATCCATCCCAATTCCGGAGCTAGAGCAATTGCTCTAGGTTCGATTAAATCTTCATTTATCAATACTTTTCTACTCGTACCATTTAATCGAGCTACTTCAATTCGATCCGTTCCTGTGTCGGTCCAATAAAGATTCCTAGCTAACCAATCAATGGCTATTCCATCAGGACTTTGCACTTCGGTTGTTATAATATTTTCTTGATTAGAACCATCGAGAGAGGCCCTACGAATCGCATGAGCTTCTTCGTCCGTCCAATAAAGCATTTCTTGCACAGGGTCAAAGTCTATCGCTATTGCACGCTTAATTCCTAATTTTATTAAAAAATTATGACACATGTAAATTTTGTAGAAAAATAAATTGAAAAGTAAAGAAAAAAAAAACAAAAAATTTCGAAAAATACCTGTCAATGGTAATACAAAATTAGTATAATCTGGCGAATCTAAGGAAATTCGACATATTTCGTTTCTTTGAACTATTAATAACAATTCTTCCGGTCCTTCCGCACAGGTCAAATTATCCACTAATTTAACGCCTGTAGGACACGCGCAACTATATCCAGGTTCTGTCATACTTAGAAGACACAAATGCGAACAATTTCCATTATTTTTTTCACAAGGATGACTTCCACGCGGTTGTCTTTTAACATCCCAAACTTCTATATCACCAGGTATATATTCTCCGTGTAATAATTCTCTAGGATGCGTTTGATTTTGGCGAACATCGTACGAATGTACGCACCATGTTTTCCAATCGGTCCAATATAATCTATGATCGAAAAATGTCACGGCAAAAGGATAATCTAATCCTTGTTTTATCACTTTTCTTCTATTTCTCCCATAATAATCCATCACTGCGATAAATTTCAGTCTCCCGTCTACCCAATATACTAATTCATTTTCGTAATCCACGGTTAAACCATTTGGCCAAAATATGTCATCAGAGACGATCACTTCTCTCGTCGATGGATCTCCGTTCATCGCGGCTCTTTCTATTTTAGGCACGTCGCCCCAATCGGTCCAGAAAAGTATACTTTTCATCGGTACAAGAGCAATAGCTCTCGGCTGATAAATATCCGTCCAAAAAAGGACTTTTCTATGATGCCCGTCAATGCTGGTCACTTCTATTCTATTTTTTTCTCCGTCCGTCCAGTATAATTTTCCTGTATACCAATCACAAGCTAAACCATCGGGAGAAATTAAACTAGAGTTTACTACGATTGTTTTTTCGCCGGTATGCGTGCCATTTGTTTGAATACACTGAATTATTTCTAGACCACTATCCGACCAACAGACTAAATTATGTTCGAAATAGAAATCTAAAGCTGCACCTTCGGATAAATCTTTTATGATAGTAGTTACTTTATTAGTACGAGAGGCATTGGCCATTCTAATATCTTTTTGCGTGACGAAGAGAAGAGTCGGCGATCCTATGAACAATAATTAACATTATATATAACAGAAATAAACAAATTTTCTTGTTAATATTATTATTATAATATATATATATATATATATATATATATATACATGTTATAAAAGGCTGACAATCATTGATGATTTTATCTTAGTATCAAGATAATATAAATAGATTACAATAAGACGTTCGTACGTAACATTTAAGTAAGAAATAAACTGTAACATAACCTCTGTGATAGTCGTGTAAAAAAAAAAACAAAACAAAACAAAAGAAAACAAAACGATAAAATAAAATAAAATAAAATAAAATAAAATAAAATAAAATAAACGGTACTTACCATTAGAGAATAGGACAAGTTTGAAAAAGCATGCAGTCAGGATAATTATTAAACTGATAATAGCCATTCTAAAAATTCCACTAGGGTCTTTAAACTGTGGACATTACAAGTTACGAGGAGCTTCTAAGGCGTCGTTCGTCAATCTTTATTCATGACGAACGATCGATCCGCTCCTCGTCCACTTTATACGAATTTCATCTGTTGAAAAAGGTTTACGTTCTTTTTAACGTAATGTAAAATAAAAACTTATACCCCATCGTTTGAATAAACTGTTAACTAATCGTAAGCAGACGCTTCCTTAGAAGCCAGCGGTTCGCATAACCAATCATCACTATCCCTCGCACACTTCCAATTCACAATGAAGCTTGACCAAATGTGACGTCACGATAACTTACTATCAGTATTATACTGTACATACCAATAAACTTGCAAGTATTATTTACTATTTAATATTACTATCGCACACTGTCTCCTATACATATATGTATATTTCTTTTCTTTTTTTTTTTCTACAAGTTATTTCAATTCTATTTACATACAAACACGCACTTCTAGATATTAAATGTTTCTAATTCACAAACCAAAATATACTTATTATATTTAGAAGGATCCTCTTCTCTTCTGAAAATTGTTCCAACTTAACAAACTTGTACTATTTCTATTATTTATTAATCGTTTATAAATTATAACGTTGTAAATACTACACTGGTGAATTTATAAAAAATTTAATTCAATGGCGAAGCTCTCTCCTTATCCAAAATATCTTTTTCACGGCGATATGGATTGTGTTCATTGCATTTTTTTTCAAACAACCTCTAACGTTGAACATCTTTATGCAGGTACCGCCAAAGGCAATATTCACATTTGGGATTTACAGGTAAATAAAATGTTTCGATACCTTTTTTTATTTAAAAAAACAAACAAACAAACAAACAAACAAACAAACAAACAAACAAACAAACAAACAAACAAACAAACAAACAAACAAACAAACAAACAAACAAACAAACAAACAAACAAACAAACAAACAAACAAACAAACAAACAAACAAACAAACAAACAAACAAACAAACAAACAAACAAACAAACAAACAAACAAACAAACAAACAAACAAACAAACAAACAAACAAACAAACAAACAAACAAACAAACAAACAAACAATTTTGTTTCACATTTCATTATTTAATTTTTAAAACGTTCTATAACTTTGAATAAAACACTTATCGAGTCATCAATCGTATAAATGTCTTGTTCGGATGAACTTTATCAGTATCCCTCCCAAGCTTTTTGTATATAATCCGCATCGTTGTAAATGTTTACCTAATAAATATAGGAAAAGAATATATACAATTGTTGCACGATAACAACAAAACTGAGCAACTTACCAACCAACGACTCGAGGCTAAGCTCTCCTACGCGTCTAAGAAACTTTTACAGTTATTAGGTTTCGCGAAAAACACGTTTCCTGTTGAAACTATTAAATAGATATAATAATTTGTATTCGACTCGTCAAAACGATTAGAGCAACGTATGATTTGTGCTAAAAACTTGTAAGGGTACCGATAAAATGTTACTCGTTGTTCGATAAGAAACAAAATTTCTTTATATAGTAATGTAAAATTTCATAAAATAATTATCTTCTTTATTAAAGTCGAACAGAGAATTATGCCGAATCGTGTCGGAGCAGGATTCTTGTTTAAATTTACAATGTTTAAATAACGATAACTTGTTGGTACAACATAAATGTGGTTTAATAAAAATATATAAGAAAACGGAATCTCAGTGGATCGCGTATAAATCCCTTAATATAGACTTTTATCATTATTGCAGGTATGTATACTTATTATATAATATATTATATGTCACGATAAAGTTCATTTTAAATCATAGTTTTTCTTATTAAATTTTGTCGATTAATTTCAAATAATTTAGAATATTCGTAACAGGTTTCAAGTATTTTCGGAAAATGAAATAATTGTACCGCTTAAAGAATCAACTGTTGGATTATTATCCAAGAATACTCTTCGTATAGAATTGAAATTAAATTCTTCCAATGTTGAAAATTTAGGAGATGTAACGGTAATTAAACCATTGAAGAACGAAAAACTAGTTTTAGTTGGTTACGAAGGAGGAAAATTAATTCTATGGGATATCAGGCGAAGTAAAATTTTGAGCACCCTAACGGTAGAATCTTGTCCAATGGCTTTAGATTTTGATACTACTTTAATGAAAGGAGTTATCGCCGGACCCTCTCACGATATTCAGGTAAAAACTGTGAAATAGATATAAAAAATTTAATTCGAAAAGTATTTATTTTTATTAATTTTTAGAGCTTTACTTTATCGTTTAATCATTTACTACGCGACGATAGTAAGATAAATTTGACAAATCCTGGTACTTCTGTAATTACAATAAGACCCGATGCTAAAATTATGGCAGTTGGAGGATGGGACGGTCGAATTAGAATTTTTTCCTGGAAAAGCTTGAAACCGTTAGCTGTTTTAGATCAACATAAAGATACTGTGCAAGACATTAGTTGTTCTATGGAAAAAATAAAAGGGTACGATGATAAATACATAATGGCTACAGCTGCGAAAGATGGATATATAGCGTTATGGGATATTTATAATTAAAATACATTATAAAACTTTATATGTATAAACGTTAATAAATATTTTATAACTATATTTTATACAATTTAAATTGTTCGTATAGGTTAATGTTTCGAATGTATTTATGTTCACTCTTCATTAATAGAAGAGTTTTTGTAACCTTAAATTTGAATACGTTATTAAAACTGATGCGTTACGTTATACTTAATATAATTATTTATTCGGGTAACGTATTGCTGTACAATTTAAACTTGAAAAATGAAAAATCATAAAAAATAATAATTTAAATACTCTAAATAATTGGAACAAATCTTTTAATTATAACATACCTTAATATATTGTTAAATATAAAATTATATTGTACGAGTAATTAATACTTATTATTTATTCATTTCTTCGATCGATTTTCTCAAGATATATAATTAATTACATTTTATCTGAGATAGTACATTTATCTGTGCAACTGCAAAAAGATGTCTACCAATATTATACAAACAACAGTTATGAGTGGAAGTTTATTTTGTTTTAAACGAAACACCGTATCGTTAAACGTTACAAGACACTCGAGTGGAACTGTAAAACAAGCACCGTCTACGTACTGTTCGGAATTAGTTAGGTATAATATTATGTTTAATAATAATGATAACGATAACGAATGAAATTATTTTATCTTTAATGTTGCTTGTTAGTATAATAGATAACAATTTTTTAAAAATTTGTTAAACTGTACAACTATATTTAGATAAATACAATTAGAAATAAATTGTTATTTCTTTTCTTTTCTTTTCCTTTCCTTTCCTTTCCTTTCCTTTCCTTTAGTCACTTGTACATCGTTTATATATTTTTCAGAAAACACGATTATGAAAATTTCTTGTGTACATTATTATTATCGCATAAAGTTAGAGCAGCTGCATTTGCGATTCGTGCATTTAATGTTGAATTGGCTCAAGTAAAGGATCAAGTAAGCGATTATAAAATAGGAGAAATGAGATTAAAATTTTGGACGGATGCATTAAACGATACGTACAAAGGGAATCCTCCGAGAAGTCCTGTTATGTTGGAGTTGCATAGGGTACGATTTCATGTTTTATCTTTTCAATTATTAATACTTTTTTGTAACTCTATTTTAATTAAAAATTATAATACTTTTAAGTTAAGATTTATTACAGATTTTGCAGAAGCATTCTATTTCTAAACATTATTTCAAACGTTTAATTGATATACGGCTTGAAAAACTTTACGATTATTCATTTAATGACATGAATGCGATAGAAAGATACGCAGAATATAGTAGTTCTTCAATTTATTACCTTCTGTTACAAGCTCATGATATAACTAATGTAAATGCTGATCATGCTGCGAGTCACATGGGCAAAGCACATGGCATCGTTAATTTAATTCGATCGATTCCTTATAATGCCCGCAGAAGAGTGAACATGTTACCGCAAGAGGTTTTAATGAAATACAATGTTTCTACAGAAGCTGTATTGCAAGGTCGGTCGAGTAAAGATCTTGAAAATGTGATATACGATGTAGCTTCTTGTGGAAAGTTACATTTAGATACCGTAAGTAGTATGCTAAAAGCAGATGAATAAAAAATATAGAAAAGAGTAAAGAATTATTTTTCGTTATCCACGTTTTAACATAAAAATTTTCCTATTTTCAGACAATTTCTCTTAAAAATAATATTGAGAAAAAAGGAAATTTAATCTTTATACCAATAATTTGTTTACAAAAATATTTAAACGAATTGAGAAGAGCAGAGTTCAATGTTTTCGACGTAAGATTACAGAGGAAAGATTATTTACTTCCCTTGTATCTGTATTGGAAGAGTTGGATGTATTAAATTTTGTTTGTCTTTGTTACAGCGACTCACTTTTAATTAGAATTATGTATCTTTAAATTAAAACAGTGTAAAATATTTTAAATAATAATCATATCGTAACAATTAGATTAATTGTAAGTATTATTTTAGCTCAACATAAATATACAAATTATACAATAAGAGTAAAATAATATAAATAATTTAAATTATTTAAATTATTTAAATTATTTATATTATTTATATTATTTATATTACAGTCTAATATGTTTCTTTTTAATAATATAGTATAATTTATTAATATGAATTAGGCAACAATTTTTAGGACTCTATATGTACTAATAACTTTTTTTTTCTTTTTTTCTTTTTTTCTTTTTTTCTTTTTTTCTATACATTATGAAAATAGCTTGTATAATTTTCACTGTCCATTTCTGTAACATTCAAAGATAAATCTCCGGTGCTACAAGGAATTGTGGGTATGTTTGAACCCTGAACAGTGAATCCATGATAATCTTGTTCCGATTCTATAGTAGATGGTAAATTCAAACGAGTAGACACTAATAAGTCATTTGTAGATCTTTCCTGTTGTGTATCAAAATCACTTTGTGTATCCAAACTTATGAGACTAGTTTCATCTTCTGCTTTGCTCGCATCAAAACTGTCATCGCCAATAAAAGAAGGAAAGTCGAAAGTGGGAGACGGTGTAACACAATCTTCTATTAAAGAAGTTCTTGCATCGTTCTGTGGCGAGGAATTACTTATCGTGGTAGGACAAACCTGAAATTTGTTGTCACAAATAAACAATAATGTTGTTTATAATGGATCGATCAATGTTAGAAAATTACTTACTTGCGGAACAATTGGAGGTGGCAACTGATAACTTTCAATATCTTCACAATCTAAATTGGTAGGCAATCTTTGACTATGCGTAATCAACAGTGGAGTTTTATCCAAAACTGTGTTTACTTCAGTTTTTACATCTTCTTGAAATTGTAATATCTTTTCTTTTAAATTCAATGCTTCGTTCATGATTTCTGTAGTTTTGGCTTTCATTTCATCTAGCAAGGTTATATCTTCACACATTAAGTGTAAACTCTACAAAAATGTTAAAATAAGTTGTATGAAAAATATTTAATCGTTCGCTTAAGATTACCGATACAAAAAACACGTTACGTACTTCACATATCATTAGAGCAGATTCCCATGTATTAGGAGGTACACGTTCTCCAGACATATAAGCATTAAAATCTTTTTCGTCCATATTCAACGATTCTGCTGTTAAATTTTCGATAAAAGATACAGCACAACACTGAAACATTATATATTCTTTTTTCATATTACATTTCTTTCATTCTATCATTGATCGATCGATCGATCGATCGATCGATTAATTTAGATTTTGCACAACAATTTTGCTTCTTTACTTAATTATAAACGATAGTTATAGTAAGAGTAATAATATTTTTGATAAATATTATTATAAATGTTACCAAATTTGTGAAGTAATATCCACCTTCCCCTGTCATTAATCTACTTGCGTTACAGAACCTAGTGATAAAATTGATGTTACTTTTAAGACGAGCAGGATTAGCTTTCAAAATAATAAAAATTAAAGCTGGAAGAAATTCATCCGCGGATGCAGGTCCGCCAACAGATTGTTGTAACATTAAGAATATATTACGGCAACAATAAATGACGCAAGAAAGTTTTTCTTGCGGAGCTTTTGCAGAATCCATGTTTAATAAATCTATAAAAAAAATTGATAAAGATACTTTCAAATAGTTAATAACCATTACATAATTAATAGCTGTAAAAAAAAAAGAAAAAAAATATGTATATGTACACGCACGCGCGCGCACACACAAAAATTAGTATAATTAATTAAATCGTTGGAGTTAAAACAAACCTGTTATAGAAGTATAAACGAGTTCCCTAACTTCGGAACTAGTTTCGTGTATTCGACATTCCAAATTTTTTCCGCTAACCCAATTCAATTGTCGAATTCTGCGAGAATATTTTACTCGTACATTAATTAGAAATTTTTATTTTTATTTTTATTTTTATTTATAAACAAGTACCTAACCTTTTTTGTATCGCTAAATCTTTTTCTTCGTCGTTTGTAAAAGGTGGACAAAAGAGAATTCTATAGAGTAAAGTCATTGCGTATCTTTCTACGTAATCTAATAATTTTTCTTTAATTTCTGGCATTATATCTGAAATAATAAAATAAAAATTCTTATTTTATAAGGATTTTTTAATGAATTTATTCATTAATATTCAAATTATTTTAATTCGAGTTCTCTTTTAGAATACCTGTGTATTTGGCACTATTTTCTAAACGCTTGGCAAATACTTGATAAAAATTTTGCGTGATCTCAGAAAGTTCTTCTATTCTTTTCACATCCTTATTTTGAAGTATCTCAATTATGAACGAATGCATGCACTTTTTAACATCTCTTTCGACCGGTGTTTTAGCAATCGTAGCTATCAAGTCACGATTCTCTGCCTTTATTTTTTCAAGATCTGGATTGTCTTTTGTTAATTCATAAAGTAATTCTTGGTATCCGTGTACTTAAATAAAAATAAAGATTTTCAGAATAATAATGGAATGTTAACAAAAGTTAAATGCAAAAGAAAATATTAGAAATCTACCTTTGGCAACCGGTTTACGAAAAGATATGTTCAACAACTTATACTTCTTTTCTTGTTGTACTTTCTTTTCTTCGTATTTTTGATGTATGCCGATTGTACTCTTATTGGAAGAAGCACTGAAACATTGATAATATTAATTATAATATAATTAATATAATTAACAATATTTAACTATACGTAATTTAACTATTTTTCTTTTTTATTTCCTTTTTATATCTAATCATTGCTTTGAATTATCATATTTTTAATCTTGTATATTAAACATTATTTAATATTGTAAATAATTTAATATAAATGAAATCAATCGACGTACAAATCGTATCCTTGCCCATAAACATTACATTCTGCTTGTGATCTTTGTTTTTGCAAATATTCTCGATGACATTTGCTGCAATAACCCTCCCATTCGGCATTTCCATAAAATCCACAACCATTTTTACACTTAAGATCAGCCTCATCGATTCTTAAAGAAGGTGTTTTCGTAGAATACATATTAGCAAGGGTTTTCCTATGTCCTCGCAACTGTTTTATCTTTCGTATTATTCACATTTTATTCGTACGGTTTACTTTCAACGCTGTCGTAATATCTTAATTAAAAATTTAGGTCTAATAAACGCGAAACGCATGCGTGAATCTTTGCTCCTCCGATGATAATTTAAATTCTAAATTAACATATTTAAAAGTATAATATTTTATAACGAAAAGAAACAAGAAAAAAAAACAGAAAAAGAACACGGAATGTTAAAGCCTTGGAAGAATCATCGGTAGTTTAAATGATCCAGTCTCTGAATTTCCTAAATTGACTTGTGCATTTTTTTTGTACGCAACATTTACCAGTATTAAACCAATACTGGCAACTGGACGCCATACCGGTGTTCGTACTATTCGATATATATATATTTTTCTTTTTCTCTTCCATTTCCTTTTCCTTTTCCTTTTCCTTTTCCTTTTCCTTTTCCTTTCGAANTATTAAACCAATACTGGCAACTGGACGCCATACCGGTGTTCGTACTATTCGATATATATATTTTTCTTTTCCTTTTCCTTTTCCTTTTCCTTTTCCTTTTCCTTTTCCTTTTCCTTTTCCTTTCGAATAATAGCATAATTACACAATTAATTTAAACAGTTATTGTATAACTTCAAATTTCACCGCGCTTTCCATTAAGGTGTCTTTATATTTGAAAAAAGACGAGTCTTATAATTTGTTTACTTGTTTCATAAGTAAAGAATTGAATGTTTCTTATATTTTGTTAAAAAAATTGAAATATATATATATATGTGAATATATAACAGAAAGATGCACCGTATAAGGATGTTAACTAATAGAATGGTACGTTATTATTTAGAATGTACATATTTTAACATAACCTAATTGTTATCCACTATTTCAAATTACATTCCATTATAGATTATAAATGATTTTAATTCATATTTGACTATACCTAATTAATCAAAGTTTTCTTTTTTTCTTTTCTTTATTTTTTTCTTACTTACATTGGACGATACTTGTGAAATATTTATGGTAAAAGATACCATTGTCTTTGACATTACAATATATCAAAGAATGCAAGTTTATCAATACCGGTGACATAAATTTTTTTATAAGACCCCAGTGTCGTCAATTTTGTAAAAATGTACACTTAAAAGATGTGTCTAAGGATTTGATTCAACCAAGAAGTCAAGGTGGAATATTCAAGAAATTGTCGCATAAGTTTGATCTTTATAAAAAGAAATATGTAAGTCTAATTATATATTATGATTTTATCGGTGTAAAAAAAATATATATTACTTTAGATATTTGTATAAGCTATCTTTTCTCTATCTATTTGTACTTTAGCAATTAATTGGATTAGGTTATCAGTTATACGATGACATTCCTGATCGACTTAATTATTCAATATTTTTTAAAGGTATGTTATTCGTTAAAATTTTTTTAATTATTCAACTTAATATATCTTAATTTAACTTGAGTTTCTTTTTCTTCGTTTAATGTTGTTTTCATTTATTAGGTTTCAATATGCCAGATACATTTTACTCTTGGTTTCTAATCACAGAGTTACACGTTTGGATGTTACTAGTACGTTTCATGGCTGAAGGAGAAAAGGGTAAAATAGTTGTACAAAATATAGTTGAGGCTATGTGGCACGATGTTATTGTGAGAGCAGATAAACTTGGTGTAAGTGATTGATAAATTTTTATGAAACTTAACTTTTTCTAATCGATTTGTTGTCCAAAATACAATATTTTTCTCCTTTTGTTATTATTATTATTATTATTATTATTATTATTATTATTATTATTATTATTATTAGACAATTTCATTAAAATTAAAAAGGACACAAATAATGGATTTATCGTATCAGTTTAATGCCACTTTAATTGCTTACGACGAAGGGATTATGTCGGACGATAAAACATTAGCTGGCGCGCTTTGGGGAAGATTCTTCTGTTTGGAATGCGACAATCCAGAGAATCTAGAGAAACTTTTAATTTATGTTAGAAAACAGGTAACGAGAACACTTTTCGGTTATTCTCAAATATTATATGATAACTTAATTATTTCGTTTTTAGACTAGTTTATTCGACAAGATTCCATCGGAAAAAGTTTTCCATAGATCCATAGCGCAATGGGTAGATTTGTAAAGCGAGCGAAGCTTATTAATATTACTCATATATTTGTAAATGTTAATTAGGTAAAATTCATATAACAAATATATCAAGCTTTTAAAGTAAAATTGAATTCTTTATTTCAATTATATTTAATCTGTTAAACATAAATTTTTATAATCATTTTAACCTTTTAATATACCGTTACACGGTTCAGCTTCTGAACGTACAATCGCACGACATAAATACTGTTTCTTACAATTCAAATCACAGGTTTCTTGTAACGAAGGTTCTGCTTGCTTAAAAAAGTTTCTATAATAAAAAATTTATTATTATTATTATTATTATTATTATTATTAAAATGAACTATAAAATATTATAATTCAACAGTATTCGATACTATATATCTTTGATATTTTTTTATTCCGTCTTACCTATAATACTTGTTTACTAATGTTTCATTTTTTACTGCTACAGAAAACAAATTACTTAAAGATTCGACGGATAAATCTGAAAGACCATATTCTGTTTTAAAAGAATACGATTTATACCAGTTTGGTCTTAAGCGAATGTTCTTATTGGCAGAACTGAGATCGTACATCCAATTTTGATAATCGGTTACCGCCTATAGGAAGAAAATTTTTGCGTGTTATTACCATTATTTTTACCCTAAGTTAAATTTTCAATCATTGAAAAGTTCACTTCTCTATTATATTATAAACAAAGAAAAGAATAACTCACGTAATTGGTATAATTTATCGTGTAAATTTTATAATTTGGATTTAATCTTGTATAAGTTGTTACGCTACCACCGTTCCAAGCAATATTTTTCGATTCGTTATCAGAATTATAAAATATTGCTAGTTCATCGTTATGAGAATGCCCGTTAAATTCAGCTTTAATTAAATGCGAGAATCTATCGATTATTCTTAAATATTCTCGTTTCCATGTCTTTAAGCAGCTATTGCTATTAGCAGGTATATGTGATAAAATATGTACAAACTCCTTATTTTTTTCTGCTTCCAAAAGAGTATTCGCAAACCATTGTAGTTGATTATCAGGATCTTTTGGATTGTACCAAAGCCACCTAAATACGATACAAATAATTAAAAAAAAGAACGCAAGAAAAAGAGATTATAAAAGAAGTTTTGAAATTTTTCTAATTATTTTTCTAGAAAATTATAAAGTTATGTTCGTTTCGCGTACCAATTGTAAGTGTAGCAAACATTACTATTCAAGGCTATAATTCTAAATCCTTTCGTAGGAGTAACGGTATAATATCCTCCTTGAAGTATAGTAGAACGTGTAGATTCTGGTAACCAGCCGTAACCGATCCATAGATTTCCCATTAATTCATAAAGCCAATTTGTAGTTAAGTTGTCTTGTGTTATACTTTTTGGTGCGAATCTACGTATAGTTTAGAAAATCATGAATTATTATTCAGTCGATATTAATTTTATATTAATATTAATTTTATATTAATTCATTGATTAAAATATTTTTTTAACGTACAACGTAATTTATATTGTACGTATAAAAATTTACCAGGTAATTCAAAGAGCGATCGAACATACTTTTAAAATGCAATAGACAAAGATTTTTTTTTTTTTTTTTTTTTTTTTTTTTTTTTTTTTTTTTTTTTTTTTTTTTTTATCTTTATTTATTTATTTATCTTTCAGATTATTTGAATCTTTTTGTTAGTCGAACAAAATCTATTTGTTAACATTAAACAACACGTGTTTAATTGTTCATTTTTAATATTCTTAACTATTCAGTTTCAAAAGTATGTTTATATGGAAGCAATCCTTAGAATTATTGACACCTATTTATACGAGCAAGCTTCGTAAAACATCATTTTTTAATAAACTCACTGATTTAAAGGGTTTGGTTCATGATTTCCAAGTATTGGATATATTACAGTATTATTAAAAATATCATAAATCTTATTATAAATTTTTGTAAGACTCTGTATATTTCCTTCTTTTGAAGTCTCCCATACTCCGTGGTCTATTATATCCCCGGTAAAATATATAAACTCGATATCCTAGAAATAAAAAGAGACTTTGTTTAAAATTAAATGTAATTATAAATTTTTGGAATTATTTGAAAAATGAGTATTAGAAAAACATACATTTGACAAAAAGAAGAAAATAGATTTAGATGGATAGGTAGAAAAAATATGGAAAAGGAAAAGCGTACGGAGAGAGAGAGAGATCATTTATAGTTTTAGTACCTGATGCGTATTTTTTATATGATTTAAAACATCGATAACTGCATGCCAGGGGGTGTCACAGGATTCATAGTCTCCCCAAAAACCAGCTAACGAAGTTCCATTGGTTTTATTTTGTCCTTTTCGACAACAAACTGGTTCTCCGCAATTTGAGTTAACATTTGGTTCGTAGAGAGGATCGTAATGAATATCTGATATTTGTACAATTTTCATTTGTTCTTGTGTTTCATTTTCAGTAATTGCTACATTAGAGTTGTTATTAATATTAATATTCCAATCGAATTCAGGATCGTTTAAAGGACAAGATTTTGATTCTAGGATAACTCCACAAATTGTAGTAGCTTTTAAATTTGGTTTGGAATCTACTATATACGCAATGATGGGCTATAAAATTAATAAAGAATCATAATAACTTATAGACTGATCGGTAAAATATATTTACAACCTTTTGATAAATATATATTAATTACCAAGTTTAGTTCAATAACACCTTTACAAACTCTTTCTGTTTGAAAATTTAATAATACGCATAACTTAATTATTTTATTCTTTATTTTTTCTTCAGACATTCCGTTACGTCGTAAGTTTATATATGTTTTTCCAATTACACGACATATCGTACATATCGCGGTACTTGATTCTCCTTTAAAAGATTTCCAATCAGAGTTTCGAAGTTCTGTGGGAATTCTCAAGGATTTTATTATGTCTGCAAACAATTCTGTCTCATGATCCAATTTTGTCCATAACTCGATTTCATTTGAAAACGAAGACACATCTATATCTGTTGATGAATTAATTTGTTATTTTTCATTCTTAAAAAAAAAAAAAAATTTATCGTGTTTAATTTGAATCAATTAAACGGAATTCCTCAAACATCATTTATGCGTTACTTTCTTACTTACTTACTTACTTACTTACTTACAACTAGGCAAAAGCTTATTCTTAACGAATTCAAGAAATATTGAAAATCTTAATCCATTAATAGAAACGTATTAATTATGTATTCAACGACTTAACGAGTCCGCGTAATTAGATGAACACAGTTGTACATATAAAATAACAAGGGTACCAGCAGTTTCAATGATTCCTTAATTGGTATAATAAAATTTATTGAAAAAATAAATTATTAATTAGTTAGTTAATTATTTAATTAATTGTTTTCGAAAAATAATCGTCGGATGAAAAAATTTTATTCTATATCTCTTTTTTCGTTCATTTTTTGATAAGAATTTATCTTATTATCAGTGCCCGTCGCTTACACATAACTTTCGACCGCACCTTGTTCGTTTAATTATTTATATGAAAAATAACATTTTCTATTATTGACAATATATGTTGATATAATATTTTTAATTAATTATTTTACCCTACCTTTTACATTTTTTATCAGTCCATTAACAGTTAAAAGTAGTACAAAAAAATATAATTGTTGAAACCACATTTTCGTTGTTTTCCCTGTTCTGCGCTTTGTTCAATACTGAATTCAATCCTATTTGTTTCAAATTGATTCTTCTTGTTTCTTTATCTTGTTTGAATTTTTTTTTTTACTGATAAATTTCACAACATCTCATCGAGATGATTATTACTCAGATATTGTAAAACGTACTTGAGATATTGAGCAATAATCAGAACTTAAACTGTTTCTGTGTTATACATGATATTTAATTTAATTTAATGCGAATACCTGAAATTGAAATTTAAGGAGAATCAATGAAAAATTAACGAAAAAATATTAATTTTTTGTATATATTATTCAAACAAATTGACTTTTCTAAATCCATTTATATGAATTTATATGAATTTATATGAATTTATATCAATCAACTAATTCGTTAAAAAAATATACAAAATTTGTCAACGCACATCATTATTCCTTTAATCCTAATAATTTTCTATATGTATATTAGACCAAATATGTTTACTACCTCCAATTTTGAGAGTGTTGTTCATTTCTTTAATGTGGACGATTGCCGAGATAGAAAGAAAAAGAAAGAAAAAGAAAGAAAAAGAAAGAAAAAGAAAGAAAAAGGAAAAAAAAAAAGAAATGTACGATGATTATTTATCAAAGAGCTATATCGTATTCAAACGTTTCTAATAACAGTTTGAACGTTTAAAACGTATTAGAATATATTAAATAAAATTAATGTTTATTAAAATAATTATTACAAAATTTAAGGTATTTCAATGTTATCGATCACGAGATCGTCGAGCATTTCTTCAAGAGTGATTTGTGGGCAACTGGTATCGGATAACTCGTTAGTATCTACTGGAATTGTTTTCATACGATCTCTGAAAATATTTATGTTTTGTCTCATTTCTGGATCTTCTTCGATATCTTCCAAAAACTCATAGTAGTCGCTAAAACAAAGAACAATACGATTAAAGTGTAACTTAATTCAAGATAATTTGATTTGTATTTATATTTAAATTTACAGTATTTTCTTTCTGCTTTCTTGCGATGTGAATTAATTAAAAATAAGACATAATTGTTGTTTTAAATACCGAACAATATTTAAAAGAAATTTTCGTTTTTAATAACAAAAAGATTAGCTTACTTGTTATCTGTAGTCATGCTGTCTTTATCTTGTAACATATGCTTTAATTTCCAAACTCTCGTTCTGCGACGCGCTGTTCTGTCGTGTGCATAATTCTTTTTTGTTAAAATTATGTCTGGTACTAAGTCTTTATTCAATATTTCGAAATTTTCGTCGTTAATATTACTCTCACCAAGTGCATATCTAAACATAAAAAGCACTGTTCGTTTCTTTAATCATATTATTTGTTATTAGTTTAAATATTGCATTTTTCTTNAAAAATATACAAAATTTGTCAACGCACATCATTATTCCTTTAATCCTAATAATTTTCTATATGTATATTAGACCAAATATGTTTACTACCTCCAATTTTGAGAGTGTTGTTCATTTCTTTAATGTGGACGATTGCCGAGATAGAAAGAAAAAGAAAGAAAAAGAAAGAAAAAGAAAGAAAAAGAAAGAAAAAGGAAAAAAAAAAAGAAATGTACGATGATTATTTATCAAAGAGCTATATCGTATTCAAACGTTTCTAATAACAGTTTGAACGTTTAAAACGTATTAGAATATATTAAATAAAATTAATGTTTATTAAAATAATTATTACAAAATTTAAGGTATTTCAATGTTATCGATCACGAGATCGTCGAGCATTTCTTCAAGAGTGATTTGTGGGCAACTGGTATCGGATAACTCGTTAGTATCTACTGGAATTGTTTTCATACGATCTCTGAAAATATTTATGTTTTGTCTCATTTCTGGATCTTCTTCGATATCTTCCAAAAACTCATAGTAGTCGCTAAAACAAAGAACAATACGATTAAAGTGTAACTTAATTCAAGATAATTTGATTTGTATTTATATTTAAATTTACAGTATTTTCTTTCTGCTTTCTTGCGATGTGAATTAATTAAAAATAAGACATAATTGTTGTTTTAAATACCGAACAATATTTAAAAGAAATTTTCGTTTTTAATAACAAAAAGATTAGCTTACTTGTTATCTGTAGTCATGCTGTCTTTATCTTGTAACATATGCTTTAATTTCCAAACTCTCGTTCTGCGACGCGCTGTTCTGTCGTGTGCATAATTCTTTTTTGTTAAAATTATGTCTGGTACTAAGTCTTTATTCAATATTTCGAAATTTTCGTCGTTAATATTACTCTCACCAAGTGCATATCTAAACATAAAAAGCACTGTTCGTTTCTTTAATCATATTATTTGTTATTAGTTTAAATATTGCATTTTTCTTACCCCAAAGCGGTATCACCAGGTTTTAATAGATGCCCGAGATGAGTACGTGTATGAATTAAGTTATCGTTTAGACCTAAATCACAACTTCTAACCAACCATACGTCTGCTATTAGATGCTACAAATAAAAGAATCACTCGATAGCGTGACATAATCGATAAAAGTATTCCGTTCGAAGTGAACATTGCGACGAAATTTTTTCTCTCGCCTATTTTTTCAATTCTATTTGTAATAATAATTACGGTATATCATTTTTACAATCGTTAACTTGTTTCGTATTATGGTTAATAGATAATGTCGTTAAAGATTTCATGTTTGACTATATGTATACGAGAGAAACCTTTCCTTTCTAACTAATGAATTTGACAAAAAAAAAAAAAAAAAAAAAAAAAAAATATTTATATTCATATTATCATTCAATATTTACCTTACTTGAAATGCTCCCTTGTCCAGGAAAAAATTTTCTATCCTTCAATTTTATCGGTTCGATATCCATCACTGTGTATTCTACCAACTGTTTTGGATCGCAAATGCTACGAAAAGTATGTCTCCAGTAAAGCGCAGCATTTAATTCTGCGACTAAATAGATATCATTTCATAAAACAGATTTTAATTTAGGATTTGAGTTTAATTTAAAAAACTCAGATAGATTAATATTGAAACTTTGAGAAATTACACATACTTTGTCCTGTTGATACATCTATTAAGTGTATAGAATTTGTAATTTTGTACACTAAGCAAATTGAATTTATTCCTCCCAGCTGATGACTCAACTTCCTTGGAAGACATACTATGCTATCCCTTGATATTGGCACTATTTCTACACTGTTTAAAATATTACGATATGTTATACGGAAAAAAAAAAAAAAAAAAAGTTAAATTATAATTGTGCGAAATAATTATTAAGTTTAACATTTAAGAAGATAATAAATATACGCGATTTTTACCTGTATGTAAATTTATAATTGTAGATATTACTATGTATATCGTGTGATATCAGTTTTTTAGAATGATCATAGCGGCAAGGTATAACACTTGAAAGAAAATCGATCATTTTTCGTGCTGTTGCTTCATTTGCAAAGAAGAAATCCAAACCCTCTGTGAAAATTAGCAGTTAATTTAACGATTTAACATATTTAGCAATTAAACAAATTAAAAATCTTATTTTGTATAATTTATTTTTGAATACTTTTAAATAATTTAGATTCATTACCATGAATAGGTTTTATACCCAAAGTTTGTTCGTGCGCTTTGTATTTTAAAATTAATTGTTCTAAATAATAAAATGTCTTTTTATTCGTTGCTCTCTGCCGCACTTGCACCTATTGCGAGTAAATTATATAATACAGAAAACAATTTTGTTATTACGAATTAGATTCACAATGTGATGTACCGTTATTACAAAGTTAATTAATATATAAGTCTCACCAAAGTACGCCAATAATCTTTTGCTTCTGTTCGATGACAATCTTCGCACATTTGATGGTTTACTGTATATTCAACTATAAATACTTGTTGTAGGACCGCACCGCTCATTACTTCAGCTTGCACTGTTAGTTTTATCTAAAAATATAATATAATATAATATAATATAATATAATATGATATGATATATATATAAAAAAAAAGAAAAAAACAAAAAAAGATTCTATCACGATTAAAGTATTAATAAAAATAAAAAATACCTTCAATCTCATGGAATGAGGCTCGGTCCACACGAACCCAGCATCAATTAATTTCACTCGATTTATACCTTTCAATTTTTTTAAACACAACGTTAATAACTCTCTAGACTCTAATGCTGCATGAATCCACTCCGCGGGTGGTTGTAAATATCTAAAATTTAAGATATCTTACACTGATCAAAGAACGATAAGGTATTATGTATAAATTGCATTATAAATTGTATTGTATTGTATTACCTTTCGCATCCTTTACAAAAATGAATTGTTGCTTGCTTTGGAATATTTTCGGTAACATCGACTTGAGTTCGTAAACACGCGACACACATATTTGCTGGGTTTGGTTCGATACCGATACCACAAATACAGCACAATCTATAAATGGAATATTTATATTTTCAGCAATCCAACATATGTATATCATTATGAATAATTATAACATTTATTACATTATTATATTATACAATTTTCGAGGTTACATTTACTTACATCATTGATTCCTGCTGAACAGATTCATTTAACACTTCCATCGTTTATATTTATTTCAATACAATCTTTCGTAAGATAATTTGATTAAATGTAACAAGAAATAAAATTATACATATAATAATGCCTGTAAATAATCTTGCAGATTAAATATACACCATAGACAATTGTGACCACGTGTACAATAGTACCAACAACTTAAGGTTTAATTATACTATATAAAATTTTATTTTTATGTCATTTTTTTTTTTTTTTCCTTTAGTATCTAGAAGTATCTAGAAATATTTATTTTGTTTACTTTCTTTGTAACTAATTATTTATAATTTACACCTTTATATTTAATTTATATTTAATTTATATTTAATTTATACATAATTTATATATTAACAATCATATTTATGTAAATACTTGTGAAATATGTATCAAGATATAAGTTTATAACAAATTTTGATAATTAAATAAATATTTAACTTTAAAAAATTTTAATTCGAATTTTTTGTTTTCTTCCAATTATTTTATATCTTTATACTTTTTACTATTTAAATAGTACAACTCTTGTTTTTGTTCACATTAAATAAATAACGAAGAGAAAATCGTCAGAATACGTAGGATATGTATAACTCGAAAGAAACATTGTACGACTGTCCTATCTAGCTTTACAAAGTTTATGACTTATTTGAAAAAGGAGCTGCTTTCACTTACTATTCGTATCGTTCGTATTAATCTATTAATGTGTGTATACGATTGTAAGATAAATGTTTGAGGTGAGAATATATTTGTTTAATTTTGTTCCCCTTTTTTTCTCTTTATTCTTTACTTTTGATATATTTTTTTTATTTTTAGATATATTATTAGAAAAATGAGTAATCAACTTTGGTCTCAAAGTATCATTTTTATGCATTCAAATAATCAGTTTGTAATTTTGTTGCGGTATATTAGAGTTTAGTAATGTAAAATAATTAACAAATATCAATATTGCAGTTACATAGTATCGCAATATATGTATGTTAAGTATTATATAATTTTTAAATGTATTTTTGGTATTTAAGATAATATTTATAAATATTCATAATTTAATTGTTGTTTAAACTATTTAAGTTTCAGGTTTAATAATTATAATACAATATAAAATGGCTCCAGTGCCTTTAGAGGGTCATCAGACCCCGGTAACCAACAATATACCGCAGGAAGGAAATCGCGGTGGTTCTATTTCTCTTGGCATGCTCATCGATTTTATAATACAACGCACTTATCATGAACTCACAGTTTTAGCAGAATTGTAAGACAGTTTACGTGTACTTTTAAATGAATAAAATTATATTAAATTTAGATAAAAATTTAAGTAAAGGAAATATTAAATTATATAAAATATAAAATATGTTTATAGATTACCTCGGAAAACAGACATGGAACGTAAAATAGAAATATACAACTTTTCGGCTAGAACGAGACAGCTATATGTACGATTATTAGCATTGGTTAAATGGGCTAACAGTGCTTCTAAAGTTGATAAATCTGCGGTATATTGAAAATTAGTATTTTTATGATAATATTACATCAATATTTTGATATAACTTGAAATTTATTATTATTATTATTATTGTTGTTGTTGTTGTTGTTATTATTATTATTATTATTGTTATTGTTATTGTTATTATTATTACAGCATATAATGGCTTTCTTAGACAAGCAGTCGTTGCTTTTTGTCGACACAGCTGATATGCTTGCAAGGATGGCTCGTGAAACATTAGTACACGCAAGATTACCTAATTTTCATATTCCTGCTGCAGTGGAAGTTCTTACAACTGGAACATATAGTCGCCTACCAGCATGCATAAGAGTAATTTTATTTCACTAATATTTATCGGTGTATTAGTAAATATTTTTTTTTAGTTCCAAACTATTTATACGTACATACATATATACATACATCCGTACATACATACATATATATATATATATATATATACTTTTAATAGGAAAGAATTGTTCCTCCAGATCCTATTACACCAGCAGAAAAAAGGAGTACGCTTCAAAGACTAAATCAAGTTATTCAACATAGATTAATAACTGGAAATTTACTTCCACAAATGCGTAATTTAAAAATCGAATCAGGAAGAGTAACCTTTCTCGTGGAACAAGAATTTTCAGTATCGCTTACTGTAATGGGAGATGGTCCGACGGTACCTTGGAGATTATTAGAATTGGAAATTTTAGTTTCAGATAGAGAAACAGGAGATGGAAAAGCTTTGGTGCATCCATTGCAGACTCGTTACGTACATCAAGTATCATCTTTTTCTTTAACAAATTACTGTAATATTGAATTAATTTTTTTTTTTTTTTTTTTTTTTCAATTATTTATTGTTAAAATAAATAATTTTAATTGCAAGGTAATTCAATCGAGATTGGCGGAAAGTTCGAATCCCTTATCCGAAGTTTACCATATTTTGCACTACTTCTGTCAATCGCTACAACTGGAAGTACTTTACTCTCAAACGTTACGATTAATACGAGATAGATTGGACGATCACATTCATGTGGATGAATATACACCAGGAAAATGTCTTTCGGTTTCGTACTGGAGAGAATTGACTAATAAAGATCCTTTATCAGAGTTGGGATATAAATTAACGGTGCAGGTGGATCAACACGATCCTGCAAGGCCTCTTGCAATAGTACACGTTCCATCCTTAGGTAGCAAGGAAAGTGAAATAGCAGACAGAGCAATTAGATCGGACCAGTTGTCGATGGAATGTTTATTAGTACATACGATATATGTGCGTACTAGAAGCAGGTTATTAGATTTGAAACAGGAGTTGCAAACAATGTTGAAAGATGTTGAATGTACTCTGGCTGGTTCACCTGCAATTCTTTCCGTTCCAATTTTGCAACCTTGTTTAAGAGCAGAACATTTATTAGTTACTGTCGATACACATACTGGAATGTTGCAATGTCACGTACCTCAATATGAAGTTCCTTTGATTCCTGAATTAACTGCTGCTTTAAATGGTGATCATTCTCGTCTTCCGACCTTAATATCAGAACTTAGGTAATATCGTTCTATTTTTTATTATCTTTTTACCTTTTTGTTTTATTCTGTTTTACTCTGTTTTACTCTGTTTTATTCCGTTCTATTCCGTTCTATTCTGTTGTATTTTATTTTATTTTAAATTGTAGATTTTGGATAACACAAAGAAGATGCGAAAAAACACTGCAGCACCTTCCAGCAACTTCTCATGAACGTTTACCAGTACTTCTTCATCCTGATCACCCAATGTCAAAAATTAGTAGACATCGTATGTTTGTTCAACTTCATCGACATCCTACAGTAATTTTAATAGTGGCATTTAAAGAAAAAGAAACTTCACCGTGCGAAATCGAGTGTTCGTTTTATCTTGCCGTTGTAAAACATAGTTCTATAGAGGATGATCCCCACGATGACAGCATTGAAACAGAAATTCCAAAAATGTATTTGAAAGTTCAAAGTTTAATTGAATTTGATACTTTTGTTATAACTCATGGTCCTTTCACCAGTGTTGATAATGGTCAGTATTTAAATTTATTACAATACTATAATACAGTAATATCGTTACATGTTCGTTTAATGGGAAAACAAGTAAGTAAATAATTATATTTCATATATATATATAACAGAAACTCCTGAAACAAGTAGTGTTAAACGAAGAAGTACAGGACCTAGCGGAAGAACTGATGCCAGTACCACCTTACAAAATAGAAGATCCAAGCAACCCGCATATTTTATTCCAGAATTAGCACATGTAGTTGCACTTTGTGATGAAAGGATACCTTTTGTAACATTAGCACAGGAATTAACTAGGAGAGATATAGCTCATCAAGGACTTCAAGTAGAAGCAAACGCCACTGCTTTAGTTTTGAAATTAGTTCAATTACCCGCACCTTCTGCAGCAATCAATACGAGCTGTGCATGGTATGCTCTTCTTAAAAGATTACTCAGTGTTTCGATCAGAGTTCAGGGTAAAGGTATGGCCAAAACATGGATGGCTGAATTTGTATTTTACGGTACTCCTTTAACTAGCAGCCACCCAAAAGAACAAGGTAACATATAATTAAATAATTAATAAAATAATATATTTATATTTAAATAATCGGTAAGTAATCTTTCATTTCCTAATCATTCGTTTAGGACTGCGAAGACCAGTGTATTTTCAATATGAAATGGGAACAGCGGATACTGTATCACGCACAGTAGATGCATTGCTTAACGATTGGGCTCAAATTGTTCATCTTTATTCTATTGTACACGATTTGGCAGAATATTTCAAAATGGGTATATTTCTATTTCTATTTCTATTTCTATTAACTATTTGCTGAAAAATGTCTTTATTGAGGATATGAAGCTTGTAATTGTAATTATTAATTTAACATTTTGTATGTTACAGAAAAATATAATCTGCGCAACACGATTAGTATAAAATCGTACAATTACAGTAAATTAATTCTAACTTATGGTCCAAATCGTGGAGCTACTGTTACCGTACAATGGAGTACCAATGACAAAGCATTTAAATTGATTTTTGGAAAAAGTAAATATTATTTTTTATATACATTATTAATTAAACAAATTTACAATGATTTATAAAAATTTTATGAATATATACAGGTCCAACTAGTACTACAACTAATGCTCATTCAATTATGAAGGAACAACTTGAGGCTTATTTGAACAGGCATAGAAATTTAGCCCAACTTATACACATTCTTCATGAAACACTTCAACCTCTTTCATCGATTAGTAAATTACCTACAATTCCCCAGCTTTGCGTTCATAATTCGGTATGATTTCGTAAATATTGCATATTTTGACATTGTTCCTTATAAATTGTAATTATATTTTTTACAGAGACCTCAGGTGCCAGTACAAACTTTTACTATTATGCCACAATGTGTAACTCTAGTCAGAATTGCGTATCAGGGTATGTATTGTTTAGAACTTCGTCTACGAGGAAGTGGCTTAGTGAGTTTACGAGATGGAGCATACAGCCGTTTTGACAGAAGTTATGTTGTGGATGAATTTACTCCAACACAAGGACTGAAGGTAATATAATATCAAAATTTTACTTTTTGTAAAACTTAAAAAAGACTTATATATTATGGTTGTTAAACAAATTTTACAAATGTTGAAATATTTTGTGCAATTTATTTTTCTATTAGTTATTTATTTTTGTTAATTACACAGGCTTTTCTGTCTAAATATGTGGATGAAAGTGCAGTTTCTCGTAGAAGATCTCAATCGGAGGACGACAATCCTCCTTCTCCTGTAACAATGGATAGCGATGGTAGTGGAAGCGGAAATGTAAGCTTCTTAAGTCATCACAGAAGCGGACCTCAATCACCTGCACAACAAAGAGATGGATTAAGATTTCACCCACCTCTTACTCCACCTTCTGGTAGTAATCCTCATACTCCAGCTAGTCCACATACTGCAAATATATCACAGGTAATTCTTTTAATAATTTAAAAACTGTGTAAATTTAAGAAGAGAACTTTCTCTTCTTATCGTTTCCAATATTTCATTCTTAATATTTTATTATTATTATTATTATTATTATTATTATTATTATTATTGTTATTATCATCTTTTCTTTTCTTTTCTTTTCCAGTCAAATCAACATCAAAGTTTTGGAAGTAGTCCAGCCACTTCTTTCAATTTGGCTTCACCGCCATCACTACCACCGAATACACCCAATATGCTACCGCATCCTTCACCGGGTTCTGGACTAGTTGCTAATAGTCCATTAAATCCAATGCATGTTCCTAGTCCAGCTGGATTAATGCCAACATCATCACCAGGACCGTGTAGCAACGTTCAAGTGGGACATTCTCCTGCTGGATCTTTTATGCAAACTGGTAAGTAATATAAAGGAATGTTACGTATCATTATTTTAACAATTTTTATTAATTATTTAATGTTTTCGATAATTATTAAATTATTTGTTTGTTATTACGATTATTTATTCAGGACACATAGATGGAAGTCCATTTCCATCTTCGCAAAGCATGGCTTCTCCAGCAGCATCTAATTGGCCAGGATCACCTAGTGTACCTAGACCATCTCCAGCGCGTCCTGCACAGAGTCCAGGACATGCTGCATTGCATAGTCCTCAAGCATCCGATCATAAAGTTGGGACTCATATTTCGAGAGTACTTCCACAACGTTCATGGGCAGGTGCTGTGCCTACACTTCTGACTCATGAAGCTTTGGAATTGCTTTGTTGCCCCTCCACACATCCTTCTGGACTTCCTGGACCTAACCTTTCACCGCTTGAAAGATTTCTAGGGTGTATTTATATGCGCAGACAGTTTCAACGATTTATACAAACTGATGAATGTGTGAGAATTTTATTTTTTATTTAGTTGTATTTTAGAAGTATAATTTATAAAGATTATGCGTCAAATAATTGTTTTTACAGTTAACAGCAATAAATAGCACAGAACCAGGAGTTGTACATTTTAAAGTAGAAAGTCTACAATGTCGAGTTGGTTTAAATCCACAACATTTACAGTCTCTTCACATAAAGGTGCAACCTCTTCCAGAACATAAGGATCAATGGACACTCGAAGAGTTACAAGTAATTTTAATTTAATAATTGAAGTCTTAATCATGTTTTTTTTTTTTTTCCAATACTTTCACGTATTGATTTTTTTTTTTTTTTTTTTTTTTTTTTTTTTTTTTTTTTT